>ML777479.1:266141-305280 GCA_009831015.1 Picea engelmannii
TCGGGAACATATCGTGACCGTCGGATTTCCTAACTACAAATGCATACTAATGCATACTAAAGAAACACACTTTTACCTAACGACATATTAGACCAAGTAGATCTTAACTAACTCCTAAGTGTCTAAATATCCTAACATTTTGACTAGTCCTCCATCTCCTTCAATTGAAATTGTTCCTTCTTTTGATCAACCTTCTATAGTGGATATCAAATCACCTTTTTCCTTCCTACCTAGATGGGCTACTAAAAATATTGAAGTTGATGGTCCTAATGTTGGTGATGTCTCTTCAAGCCGACAGACTCGCAGTCAAAAGTAGTAGGTTGGTGTTTCTTTGATGACTCGTGTCCTTGAGACTTGTGATCATGTCTTGTACACATATGCACAAGGAAAACTTGAAAGGGAAAAATCTATGGAAGATGAGATTAATTATATTTTTAAGAATTATAATTGGGATTTAGTTCCTCAACCTCAAGGGAAGAACATTGTGAAATGTCAATGGGTCTATAAGACCATATTTACCTCTAAAGGTGTTGTTGAGCATCATAAATCTCACTTGGTCCCGAAAGGATTTTCTCAACAAGAAGGCATCGAATACACTGAGACATTCTCTCATGTTGCAAAGATGAATTATGTTTGGTTGATCCTTTCCATTGTTTCTTGCTTCAGATGACAGATCCACCAAATGGATGTGAAAAGTTTCTTCCTTCATGGTGACTTATTTGAAGAAATTTTCATGGAACAACCCCCTGGTTTTGTGACAGATTCCAATATTGTTTGTCGTCTACAAAAGTCTCTTTATGGTTTGAAATAGGCCGCTAGGGCCTAGTATGCTAAGATTGATCACTTCTTTCTCAATCTTGGATTCAAACTTTGTGAATCTAATCACAGTATTTATGTCTTACAAGATCAAGGTGATACCTTAATTTCTATTGAATTTGTTGATGACTTGGTCATAACTAGAAAAAATGTTTATTTTATTCTTAGATTGAAGAAATAACTTGTTGACACCTTTGATATGGTAGATCTTGGTATTTTTCATTATTTTATCAGTATTCAAGTTCTATCTCTATCTGATGATTTGTTTCTCTCTCAATATAAATATGTATTGGATTTATTGTCTTGTTTTAAGATGGTCGACCATAAGACGTGTGCTACTCCTTTTCAATATGGAGTTAAGATGACTAAGGAATTCAAGTCTCCCACATTCGATGCCACTCTTTATCAACAATTGGTCAGTAGCCTTATGTATCTCACTCACATTTGACCTAACATCTCTTTTGTTGTTAGTGTGTTTTCTTGGTTTATGTAGGATCCTCGAGAAATCCACTAGAAAGATATCAAAGTAATTGTTCGTTATATCAAGGGTACTTCTCATCTTGGTATAAACTATTCTCGAAGTTTAGACTCATTAGTCGGCTTCAACGAATCTGACTGGGTAGGTGACAGTGATGATCAAAATTCCACTTCTGGCTATGTATTTCACTTTAGCACTAGACTGCTAGTTTGGTCATGAAAGAAACAAAAGGTAGTATCGTGGAATCATAAATGTAGGTACATAAACAATTTGGATTCACCAACTCTTGGGTGAACTTGGGTTTCATGTTTAAGCCTTGATTTCTATCCATTGTGACAATCAGAGTGCAATTTAGGTTGTTGATAATCTTATTGCACATAGTAAAATGAATCATGTTGAACTTCATGTTCACTACTTGAGACTATTGGTGCAAGATAAGGTTGTCACTCTTGTCAATTGTAAAATAGATGATAAAATTGCTTACATCATTACAAAACCATGATATGAAGCTAATTGTTTTAAGCTACACAATATGCTTGGGCTATAAGAAGATGAAATTATGGGGGGGTGTCTTGCTGACGTAATTTCACCTCTTGAATCTCTATAACAGTGTGTTGATGGAGGGGTGTTGGAACCTCAGGTTTTGATGGTTCATCCCACCTTTACTGGAGAAATTTGGTCATTCATCCAACTAGTAGTTGGAGACAATTGATTAGTTGGTTGACAAGACAGTCGGTCGGATAATCGACTTACCGTCAGAGACAGTCGGTCGATGGATCGACCAGACGAGAAGTCAACAATGTGTTGGATGATTGGATGGTTGGGTCGACTTGGTGAGTAAACTATATGATGCAACAATGCATATTTGTCGGGATTCGTTCCAACCACCGACGATTTTATGTGAACAAGATCTTCCCAATTTCAAGGAAATTGGTTAGATCCGGAAATTATAAATAAAGGACCCTATGTGTTGATATAAAGTATTGTATTTGTGTTCAATGATGCATTGTGATGTTCTTATCACAATGCATTGTTCTTAAGCGATGAAACGATGTCTTTAGACACCACCAATCTTCTTTGAAGTTTGTTACTCTTCTTCTATTCTGCAAATTCTATTATTATTCCTCTCAATGTTACACCCAATCCCCAACACCAATCAAATCGTGAACCCAACATTATGTTGTCTCCTTAGTCCAAACCTTTATCTCCTTGAGCCTAGGAATTTCTTATTCTATGTTTCCTACTCAAACCAATCCTTCCAACATTAATTAGTAACAATTATGCATCAACAAAATTCCCCTCATATTGCAAAAAAAACCTCTTAGTTGATACAAACAAGTCCCAAAAACATCCAAAACTTTAAACAAGGGACTGTAAGTCGCACGCCACTTAATAACAACTATATCCATCCCTAATCTAAATTATATTAAAATTATGAATTTTATCATACCAATTTACAACAACCTAACTTAGGCTCCAAATATGTTTCCTCATTGCAACTCCAAAGCTTATCCAATTTGTAAATCAAAAAAATGCTCAAGGAATCATGACAAACTAAGGGTCTAATATGTTTTTCCTATGTTAGAATACCTTGTTTTGTTGAACGTGGTATATGATTCTATTTGAATACTTTCTCCCATTGTAGATCAAGATTCTAAACCTATGTTGCCACATTTTTGGGTTCTATTTGTTAGAGATAATTCTTGTCACGGGTTCGAGAAGCACGCGGGTCTGCAAATTGCACAAAATGCTCAAGCGCAGCTCGAGAGAATTCTCGTTTTTCCAGGTAGTAAGTCAAGCGAGCGGGAGAAGTTTTTCCATCAGCAGCCGAGATCCGTCCGCGAAGCAGATCAACGGTTATCGGGATCTCGGAGTTGTCATCTTACCCGACATTTAGCAGCAAAGAAGTCTCTTCTGTTTGGAGGCTGAATATAGGTCGTCTGATCCAGTGGCGCGTGTCGCAAGAGCTGGCCATATCATTGTTTCGCCTGTCGCGACTCCAACACGCCAAGAACAGCTCCGTTATTTCGCAAGACGCGAAGTGCTGAGAGTGTCCGGGAACTCGGGCCCACAAAAGTGCCGAAAAGATCAGAGTCGTCCGTCAGTAGAGACACGTGGCAAGAGATCCCGCAGAGTCGGGGATCGGGGAACTGAAAGTCCGGCGCACATGGCAACGGGAATCATGATATCCCGATACGCGATTCCCCAATGGAGCTGAGAACCGTAGTGGGGGACAGATGTTGGAGGGTCAATCCTTGTAAGGAGGTGGCACCAAGTGGCATCGGCAATCGCGAGTCTGGAAGATGCATGCTCGTTGACATCACAAACCGCGAAATCCCGAGGGAGAATATGGTCGAGGGCATATGGTAGCGGTCACTTGGACATGGGCCAACACGGAAGGCGCATCGGCAATCGGAGGATCGCGAGTCTCGATGACTTGTGTATCGAGGCATCGAAAGCCCCGAAACCCCGACAGAGATTTGGCTCTATTCATATAAGAGGTGGTCGTATGGACCACAGTGTAGCCAGAAGGGCTAGCCTATACGCGCGCTCATCGGAGAATCGGTGATCGAGAGTTCAG
Organism: Picea engelmannii; assembly: GCA_009831015.1. Lineage (NCBI taxonomy): Eukaryota > Viridiplantae > Streptophyta > Pinopsida > Pinales > Pinaceae > Picea > Picea engelmannii. Next base: position 270,017 of record ML777479.1, read on the forward strand.
AGGGTCAAGAACTCTTGACAACGGGGAATGCGAAACCCTGAAACCCGATATAGAGTCTAAACAAGGTCACGGTGAAGTTCAGAAATCCATGAGGAAAGAAGGAGAGACCTGTGGGCTGGGTCGAGTGTCCATCAGGGATTCCACTCAGGGATCCAAAAAAATTGCTTCGACTCAGCAGAAAGGAGAAAGAGGGTGGGTGAGGCCTCACGTCACCCATTTATTGCAGAATATGGAGATCCCGACTGAAGTATTACCCAGGACGGTTCCTTGTACTGGTTCTCTTCAAGAAAACCACGCCGAGTCTCCAACTCACCAGAAGAACCTGCACACGCCAATTCAATATTCAAGGGGCTCAGCTACCCCCTGGTGCGAGCCATGATGAGTTCAGGCTCCATGGGGGATAGAGTCATCCCTGCGATGCTCTAAGAACTCTTCCTGCAGTTCCAGTCGCCTTTCTGTTGGGCTATGGAGTCATTATTAGGCCGCAAAAATAAAAAAGAAAACGAACTAAGAAATAAAAGGACAATATTTACAAAAAGAGTCATCTGAGACTCAAACAAAACATTTTTTTAGGAAATGCCCATTCACTGGGCTGCCGAAAACCTCTTCACCTTTCAAATATCGCAACCTGTATGTGTTGTTTGAGAAAGCCTCAGAGATTCTGAAAGGCCCAATCCACAGGGCTTCAAATTTGTCGTGTTTTCCCTTATCCTGTTTAGGAGCATCCCATTTCAGCACCAAGTCTCCTATCTGGAACCGCTCCTTCTTGGCCTTCCTATCGAAGGCCTGCTTGATTTTCTGTTGATTGTCCTGAATCCTATCCACTGTCTGTTCCCTAGCCTGCTGGACCTCTACTAGCTGATGAATCCTTCTAATCATGTCATTGGGCTCTTCCTGATGGTCCTGGAGGAATTTTTCTATGGGGATGGCTAGCTGAGAAGGGAAGACAGCTTCGGCTCCGTAGACTAACTGGAAAGGGGAGAGACCTATAGCTCTCTTCGTAGTCACCCGATCAGCCCATAGAGCGAATTTAAGCTTCGAGTTCCAAGCCCTTTGGTTGTCTTCCAACAGCCTTTTGATGATCTTTATTAAACTTTTGTTGGAGGACTCTGCTAAACCATTGCCCTGTGGATAATATGGGGTGGAGTGAATCAGTTTAATCCCAAACTGCTCGCAGAACTTGGCTAATGGCTCAGACCCGAAAGCGGCTGCATTATCAGTGACAATCTTATCTGGGCAGCCAAACCTTGTGATGAGGTCCTCTAAGAATCCGATGATTACCTTATGGGAAGCACTCCTGGTGGGGATAGCTTCAATCCACTTGGTAAAGAAATCTGTAGCAGTCAGGATCCACCTGTGCTGCCCACTGGAAGCAGGGTGAATTTCACCAATGAAATCTAGGCCCCACTGCTGGAAAGGCCCTGAAACCACCACCGGTTTTAATGGCAGAGACCTGAGCTGCTGCTTTCCTACAAATTTTTTACATTTGATACATGCTCTAACCCTCTTGTAGACATCAGCGAACATGGTAGGCCAGAAATATCCAGCTTTGAGGATTTTGTGGGCTGTGGCTCTCCAGAAATGGTGCCCTCCACACAGGCCACTGTGAAATTCAGCCACGATCATCTCGGCCTCTAGTGGACTCATGCATTTTAAAAGTACCCCCAGGGGGTCTTTCCAATATAATATTTGATCAATAAGGCAATAGTTGACTGCTTTGAGCTTTAGAGCTCTTGCTTTGCTTCTTTGCAGGCTGTCTGGAGGTCACAGCTCCTGCAAAAAGTATATCACGTCCTTATACCAAGGACATGAAGCCAATGAGGGCTCCCTTTGATGATCAATGTCGGACAGTCGATCCTGCTGAATACTTGAGCATTCGTTGATGAAACTTATCCCCAAAGCTTGGCAGTTTGCTTCAGCCGGAAGCTTGGATAAACCTTGCCCTTTGATCAATTTGGTGGGCCTTATTTCCAGGTCGAACTCCAGGATTTTGGCTATCCATTTACTCCTTCTCCCGTCTATGTCAGGCTGAATAAGAATATCTTTAACAGCAGCCGAGGGGATATAGGCGATGATTTTTTACTGCAGGATGTAAGTTCTAAAAGCTTTGAGAGCTTTCACTAGAGCATAAGCTTGCTTCTCCATAGTGTCATACCTGACTTCGGCATCCCTCAATGCTCGGCTGAAGTAAGCAATAAGTTGTTCTAGCCCACTGTCATTTATCTGTAATAGAACAGCAGCTACTGTGTCAGGCAAGGCAAAGGAGAAAATAAGGAAATCCTTTGAGTAGTCGGGACTGATAAGCACAGGGGCTTCAGTCAGGGATTTCTTGATTTGTTCAAAGGAATGTCGTGATTGAGGGGTCCACCTTACTTGATTCTCTTTCTTTAGCATGGTTGTTATTAGCTTTACCTCCTCAACAAAGTTAGGCACAAACCTCCTCAGAAAAATTATTTTACCCAGGAAAGATTGGACCTCCTTCTTGGACCTCGGGATCGATAAAGCTTGTATCACCTCAACTCTGTTGGGGTCAATCCTAACTCCTTTTGTTGATACTATGTGGCCCAATAGCTTTCCCTCCTTCATGGCGAATAGAGGTTTCTTGGGGTTTAATGAAATGCCAAACCTTCTGCATTTCAAGAAAACTTTCCTGAGATGGTGACGGTGTTCGTTATCAGATTTTGAAAATATTGTGATGTCATCTAGGTAAACGACCACAAATTTATCCTTTTCCCTGATGAAATCTATGTCCATGGCGCGTTGGAATGTCGCCCCTGCATTCATCAGTCCAAATGGCATCTTGGCATACATGAATGTGCCCCATGGAGTGGTGAACGTTGTCTTTTCCCTGTCTTCAGGAAGAACAGAGACCTGATTGTAGCCAAAGAAACCGTCAATCATGGACATCCTGGAAGCTCCTGTCACCCTCTGCAGTATATGTTCCATCTTCGGCAAGGGGTAGTTATCCTTCCGTGAGCTTCTGTTCAAATTTCTAAAGTCTACACAGAGTCGAATCTCTCCATTCTTTTTCCTTACTGGCACCAAGTTGACCACCCACTCTGAATATCTCAGTGGTACAATGATCTGAGCTTGAAGCAGCTTCTTCACCTCCCTCTCCATGATAAGCAACAGCATGGGATTGATCTGTCTCAGCTTCTGCCTGAATGGCTTTGCCTCCTCCTTCAATGGAATTTTATGCTCGATGACAGAGGTGTCATAGGTTTTGAGGTCTTCGTAGGTCCAGGCAAATACATCAGCAAATTCTCTCAAAAGTCCAATGTATTCGGACCTCTACTCCTCTGTCAGACTTCTTGACAATTTGATAAGCTTGGGCTCATCCTCGGTCCCAATGTTGCACTGAATAGTACCAGTGTCATCCTCCGAGATTTCTCCCTTTAATGATACATCATTTCTATCAAAGATCCTTTCCAAAGGAACCAGTCCCCTTAGGATATGATCTCTGGGCAACTGTACAATGTCACACTCTGCAATCTTATTCAGCAAATTACCCCCATCATGCTCTTCTTCTGAGACGACGTCTTGGTCAATATGCATCTCTGAAAATTCATCGACAGTCTCCAAGAACTTCTTGATTTCGATATCATCCTCGAATACCTTCCAATGTTTGACGTTGTTAGGTATGGAGGGCTTGTATTTCACTTCCACACCGTACCTCAGTTTGGGCGACAAGGGTACCTTGAAAATGCTTGTTGATGTAGCCAAGGAATCTGCCACTGTGTTTTCTTCTCTTGGGATGAAAGAAATGTTAAATGCTGAGAAGAAACTGTCAACTAGATCCCACACCTCATTTTTGTAGCTCCTAAGTCGAGGAAGCTTAGCCTGATAAGCGTTTCTGACCTGCTAGACCACCAACTCTGCATCATCGAACACTGCTACTTCCTGAATTCCCATTTCCCTCGCAGCCCTTAGTCCCAGAACAAGAGCCTCATACTCTGCCACATTGTTGGTAGCTTCAAATTCTAATTTGTATGACAAAGATATGGTTTCCTGAGCAGGTGACACAAAAACTACTCCAACTCCAGCGCCTTCTCGGGAACAGGCTCCATCAAAAAAAAAATTCCAGATTGGGGTGATGGAGAGAGGAACTTCAGGGGAAACAGTGGACTTTTTTCTGAGTCTCAGAGGCGGCTCTGGGGCATGGGTGAGCTGCAGTAAACTGGAGCCTAAATCAGTGTCCAAGGAAAAAATGGGATGGTTGGTGGGGTTGGCTTCGTCACTGATTATATAGGCCAAATTGGCTTCCCTGTATAGTCTTCTATGCTCTCCTCCGAACACTGGGATAGTAGCATATGTGAGGTCCATCTGCAAGGTTCCCCCAGTCTTTTTATCCAAGATCTTGATAACAACATACTAAACTTGGGGGGAACATCAGCTACTACAATATCCATGACCACACTTTTCATAGGCAGTTGAAATAAGGTTACAACCAGGTCTTTAATAACTCCAAGACATTGAACTCTCCTGGATTCAAAAGAATAGAGGTCATGATAGGCTCTGGTAACTTCTAGTCCCAACTCTTCCATAATAGTTTTGGGCATGAGGTTATGAGAGGCCCCTGAATCCATCAAGCAGTTGTGCAGCACTTTATCATGTATGTTCAGGGATGTGTAGAAGGGAGGGGACAAATCATCTCTATCTTCTACCATGGGACCTAGGAAAGCTGCTGGCTTTTCGTCTTGAAGGTTTATAGAGTCTGTGGGAAGGCATGAGGCTTCAGACTGTAAAATCTCAGAGAAGCGTTTTTTAAATTCTCCATGTTTAATCAGCTCGGTGAGGGGCACAGGGATTCTGATCCTTTGAATCTCATGCTCAAAATTAAAAGAAGATGTAGGCTTTGGTATTTCCTTTGTTTCAAAAACATGATTGTGGACAGTGGGAGAGAGGGGTTGGGCCTTCTTACCTCTGTGACCATTTTTTGCTTCATTAGCAGGTCTCTCTGCTCTAATGGACTGCTTAGGAATATCAGGTGGTGTTGTCTTTTTATCAGACCTCAGGTTGTACCTGCCTCGGCCGCCACTAGCCTTGTCTCCCTTGCTTAGTTCATTCAGTTGACTGTCCATGAGAGACTCTTCGTATGTTGATTGAGTGAGGTGAGGAAAAGGAGGAGTGTCTCCAATGCAGTGGATTTCAGGATCAAGCTCATCAGATTCCCCTTCTCCCCCCTCGGTCACAAAATTGTTTTGAAAAGGGGCCTGAATCTTCTAGTCTTCTCTGTCTCTTCCCTTCTCTCTCTGCATATTCGGGGGAGTAAAATTATTTGGCCTCCTGAAGCCTCCTTTATTTTCGGCAATCTGAGGGCCTTTATATGCTTGCCTCCCTTCTACCCTCATTCTCTCCATCTCTGCAGATAGAGACTTTACCATCTTAGTCAGTTCGTCCACTTGAGGGTGAGGCGCCAATGGTCCAGAAGTTGAGGCTTCTGACCTTCCTTTTCTTCTGTCTGCGTCGACCTTGTTCCTCAATCTGTCAGCTGCTAATACATTGGATTCTACTTCTATGGCTGCATCTTGCATTTGGGCTAACGAGGTGGCTCTTCTTTCTCTCAACAAAAGGCAGAAATCAGGGTCAAATGCACCAGCATAAGAAATTTGGGYAGAGGCTTCTGAGGGCTTTATCTCTGCAGGAATCTTATTATACATTTTATTGAATCTTTTGGAGAAGTCAGAGACCGACTCTCCTTCCATCTTCTTCAGAGACCCAAACTCAGTCATGTAATACATGAAATCCTTCCTATCTCCCCACTGCCTCAGGAAAGCACTATCCAGAGCCTCAATTCCAGCAATAGATCCTGGGGCCAATCCTCTAAACCACTTCCTCACCTCACCATCCAGGCTCTAGACAAAGACTCTCATCCAGACATCTTCATTTTCAATATTGAGGTTGTCTGCATAATTGTAGAAAGCAGCCATGTGCTCTTCGACAGTTATGTCTCCTTCCCCAGTGAACTTGGGCATGTACTTCAAGTAATCTCCAGCAGGGAGAGGGTTCATAGGAAGGGGAAGAACTAAGGGAGCATATCTGGCAGCGACTATGGCGTCCATTCTATTCAAAGGGGGATTAGCACCAACCATAGGGATATTAGGTGGAGGAGAATTTGGAGGAGAAGGAGTTCGCGAAGGGGCTAGCGGGAGTAAATCTCGGAGTGGGGTGGGAAACAAGAGGTGATTCAAGGAACAGGCTACCAAGCTCAAGTCAGCAGGTTCTCCTCCTTGTGCAGGAGTGGGGAAATCTTCGAGGTCGTGGGTCTACGCCAAGGTACAGCTCCAAAGGAGAGGGGAGTGACAAAGTCTTGTCCCTCTGGTCCCAGACCAGGAGAGAAAAACTCAACAGGAACACTCCCAAAATTTAAAAAACGGGAAACTGCAGAGACAGGCCTGTCAAATAACTGAGGAGGAGAAAAAGGAGCTCCAACAGAAGGATATGGTGGATTACCTGGTTCGATGATGGACGCTTCTTCTTCAGAGGCCTTTCCCTTTCTGAGCACCGCCTCTGGATTTGTTTCGGGCGTAGCTAGAGGCAGTGGTGGATGAGACCGCGTATGCCTGCCTCTGAAAGCCACAATTAATAGAGCAGGTTCTTCCCAGCGGAGTCGTCATAATGGAGTCGCCAGGTGCAACTTAGCAATCTGAAAGGCTCCAATAATCCGATGCACCTTCGGATTCAGAGGCTCAATGTCGTTCTACCCAGGGAAAATCTTCAATTCCTTCCCCGGCAACGGCGCCAGAAATGTTAGCGTCGGAAGTCACTCCTGGATTGCTTGCAGGAGCATAGCCCGACACCCATCAGTTTAGTGTCACAGTTTGTTTTAAAAGAGTGATCAGATGGAGGTAAAGACTCAAGGAAATATCATTCTAACCCAGGGACTGGGTCTGGTATGTAAAGAGCAAAGGAGGTCTGGAATCCTAACTTCAGCCAGTGGGTTGATTAAAATATGAGCAGGTGGAAGACTTAGGAGAAAATGAACAAATAGCTCTGGGCAACAGGCTTGCAGCAGTTTACAGAAGAAGGACTCTGAATGCAAGATCCGCTTGATTCAGGGTCTCAGAAAACTGAAAGGGGACTTGACTGGATCCTCCAATTCCAAGTCACTCGGCGATAGGAAAATCACAAGAACTGATTAGAGACTCTGTAACTATTACGGTGATCCATTACAACATCATCCTATAACAGCTACAGCTCGACTGGATCCTCCAATTCCTAGCTGCTCTAACACAGTGTAAACAAAGACATGAAAGACACTGGCATTCATAAGGCAAGAAGTCTCAAAAGTTCATACATAACCAAAGCAACAATGCTTCATTAAAACTTTACAACCGGGAGCTCAGCTCAACCATCGATACCTACCAAAATGGCAGAAATGCCTACATATACTTGGAACTGACTCCGGCGCTGAAGGCGCGATCATATCATGAATTCAATGCTTGACAATGAGGAGCTTATCTACCAGGACAGGCTGTCAGTCTGCCTCAATCAAATCTACCCTCTGTTCCCCTGTCACACGCCTCTTTAACTCAACATGGCTCGCACCAAGGGGTAGCTGAGCCCCTTGAATATTGAATTGGCGTGTGCAGGTTCTTCTGGTGAGTTGGAGACTCGGCGTGGTTTTCCTTAAGAGAACCGGTACAAGGAATTGTCCTAGGTAATACTTCAGCCGGGATCTCCATATTCTGCAATAAATGGGTGACGTGAAGCCTCACCCACCCTCTTTCTCCTTTCTACTGAGCCGAAGCAATTTTTTTGGATCCCTGAGTGGAATCCCTGATGGACACTCGACCCAGCCCACAGGTCTCTCCTTCTTTCCTCATGGCTTTATGAACTTCACCGTGACCTTTTCTAGACTCTGTATCGGGTTTCGGGGTTTCGCGTTCCTCGTTGTCAAGAGTTCTTGACCCTCTGAACTCCCGATCACCGATTCTCCGATGAGCGCGCGTATAGGTTAGCCCTTCTGGCTACACTGTGGTCCATACGACCACCTCTTATATGACTAGAGCCAAAACTCTATCGGGGTTTCGACGCTTTCGATGCCTCGATACACAAGTCGTCGAGACTCGCGATCCTTCGATTGCCGATGCGCCTTCCGTGCTGGCCCAGTTCCAAGTGACCGCTACCATATGCCCTCGGGCATATTCTCCCTCGTGATTTTGTGGTTTGTGATGTCAACGAGCATGCATCTTCCGGACTCACGATTGTCGATGCCACTTGGTTCCACCTCCTTACAAGGATTGACCCTCCGACATCTGTCCCCCACTACGGTTCTCAGCTCGGTCGGGGAATCGCGTATCGGGATATCGCGATTCTCGTTGCCATGTGCGCGGGACTTTTAGTTCCCCGATCCCCGACTCAGCGGGATCTCTCGCCACGTGTCTCTACTGACGGACGGCTCTGATCTTTTCGGCACTTTTGTGGGCTCGAGTTCCCGGACACTCTCGGCACTTCGCGTCTCGCGAAATAACGGAGTTGTTCTTGGCGTGTTGGAGTCGCTACGAGCGAAACGCCGAGATGGCCAGCTCTTGTGATATGCGCCACTGGATCGGACGACCTATATTCAGCCTCCAAACAGAAGAGACTTCTTTGTTGCTAAATGTCGGGTAAGATGGAAACTCTGAGATCTCGATAACCATTGATCTGCTTCGCGGACGGATCTTGGCTGCCGATGGAAAAACTTCGCCCACTCACTTGACTTGCTACCTGGAAAAACGAGAATTCTCCCGAGCTGCGCTTGAGCATTTTGTGCAATTTGCAGACCCGCGTGCTTCTCGAACCCGTGACAAGAATTATCGCTAACACTATTATTTTTGTGCATTTTTTGCCTGATAAGACTATTCCATTGCATCTACAACATTTTTTTCAGTTGAAAATCCTTTTTGTTTCATTTGAAAAGGTTTCCATTTGCTTTTTGTTTTCCCAATATATTACCATTTTTGTCAGATCCGAAGGTATAAAGTTTGAATAAACCCCTTTTTTACAAAGTTAATATTTTGGTTTTATATTTTTATTTTCCATTTGCTACTCTTTATGGTCTACATTGTTCTTTGTCGTGAGCTCTATGCGATCTCAGCAAATCAGAAACATAGTAGAAATTGTTTTATTTTCTTCATATACTCTTTGCTATGCACTTTATGCAAGCTCAACAAATTAGAAACAGAAAGAAAATTTGCATTTTGGAGTAAGTTAACAAAGATCCAGCCCTAGTATTGTTAGGATTCAAATTTTTTTTTTTAATATTTTTTGTTTTTGTGTGTGGTCGTGTTGAAGTTTTTTTGCAGGAAAAAAAATGTTTTGGGGTAAGTGCGCTCTTTGATGCAAGGAGTAAAAATAAAAAGCATCCCCGTTCATCAATTTTGATACATATTTTGCATTAGCTCACTTTGTTGAAAGTTTTTTATTTAATAAGAGGTCTTGAGTTCAAGTCTCTTTTTTTAAGTTACTTTTTGAAAAAGTTCATGCAACCTTGAGTTATCTCATAACTTTATTGTAAAATGCATTTCACTTAAATTATAAAGTGAATTACCACTATATATATATATATATATATATATATATATATATTGCATGCAACTTTAATTATAAAGTAACTTCATTGTAAAAGTGATTCTCATTTATTATATAAAAGTGGATCACTTATAACTAACTTATTTGTAAAAGTGAGTTTATATGAAAAGTTGGGAGGGGAATTTGTTTTACTCAACTATCTCATTGTGCAACCATTACCACATGGGCCAACTTCTACTTGCCACGTGGCACTTTGGTTACCGTTTATATATATATTTTTTAAAGGGCATAACTTTCACATCTGAAGTCTGTTTTCAGTGCCTTTTTTTAAACTGCCTATTTTTTTCAAGAAATTTATATCCAAACAATCAGTTTAAGTTTTTGAATCCATACTACTTGCATATTTTAATATGACTTCTCCAAATGATCTTTTGATTACCATTACTAACTACTTCTCATGGAAATCTCATATAGAGGATGTACTAAGAAGTAAAATATTGTACCAAATCACTTGGGAAAAGAACAAGCCTCTATTGATACTGAAAAGAAATCCAAATGGGATAGTAAAAATGATGAAGCACATGGACTAATCGAAATTACCATCTCTCCTAATTTACAGTCTCACCTTCAAGGAATTAATGAACTAGCTAAAGCCTAGGACAAAATATAAGTTAAGTTTGGTAAACAAAATGTGATTTGAGCCCACTAGCTTGAAAATCAATTAATGACTTTAAATCCCAATGATTTCTCTTGCATTAAGATTATTTATCTAAGTTCAAAATACTTAGACTTTTACTTACATAATGTAAAATAAATAAGAAGGATGACCAATGCCTATATGTCATTTTTTATAGGTTTGGTAGTGCATATTTTGTCTTTGTATCTACCTTTTATGCCACCAAAGAAGCTATAGGGGATTATTCTCAAGATCTCACTCTTGAGTATTTTTGTGATTCTCTTATTAGAGAGAAAGATAAACTCTTGCATCTTAGAGTGATCAACATTGCACGTAATCTAAAAAGTGTTATTGGCCCAACAAAAAGATAAAACCAAGCATCCAAAGAAGCAACATCCTCGCAACAACAAGAAAAACAAGAGTCCCAAACCCTCTCATCTAGCTTCTACTTCCAATGGTGACAAAGGACCAAAATCAAAAAGTAAGAACACTGACAAGCATTGCAATTTTTGTGGGCAAGATGGTCATATGGAATATAAATGTTTTAAAAAGATAAAAACCTTAGAACAACAATGAAGAAGGAAAACATCAATCTCAATTCTTCTTCTAACTCTTTTTTCTCATGGAAATGCCCTTTTTGCTTATTGTTTCTCCTTCATTGCAACGCCTACTTCTTCTAATGGGTGGCTTATTGATTATGGAACATCTTATCATATGGCTAAGGATAAAACCATTGTTTCTGCTCTGAAGGAATGTGACACCTAACATTAAATATTTGTTCTTGATGATAGATCTCTTAGTTTTGTAGGGTCTAGAACAATTCAGTTAGATAATGGTCATTTCAATGATGTATTATGCATTCCAAGTATTTCATGTTATTGGGCATAGTGTCATTGATGTATTGTCATTGATGTCAACAGTCGATGTCTTTGATGTGATGATAAGTTGAGATAAAATCTCATGAGGGTTAGCAAATGAAGATCAAAGCTCAGAAGGGATGACGTGATGAATCTCAGAATAATCATTGGGGGATTAGTGAATAATCAGATCAGATCAAAACCGTCGATGCACAATTTCCAAATCAACGGCAGTGATGAATTGCGAAGAACAAAAGAAGAATTAAATGACTCACGGGTTATGGTTCTGCAATCATCATTGATCGTTGATCTTCTTCGAGTGTCTTCACGGTTGTTGGATCACTTTCGAGTGGAAGGACAGGATAAGCAGAAAGATCTGAGATCTCAATTATCTAAATTCTCAACAGCCGTCGGATTGAAATTAAGTGGAAGGACAGGATAAGAAGAAAGGTCGAGTTCTCGATTACCCGAATTTTCGTCAACCGTCGGATCAAATAAAGTGGAAGGATAGGATAAGAAAAGTTGGAAGTTCGTTGGATTTAAACCAAGACAAAACAGCATCGCATACAAATTGAGTCGTTGATCAAATATCTTGATCAAACGAACATCATTCACTTCGGGTCTAAAGATGTGAGTAGGTTACGCTTCGGAAAGTTTTAGATTTGAAATTCCCAAAGCCCGGAGAGCCGAAGAGCCAAAATAAATTATCGACCGTCGAATCATCTGAAGTAAGCCTCAATCGTCTGATTCAAGAGGACATGTGGCAGACCACGCCAGCAAGGATGTGTGGGAGATCTATGTTAGCAAGGACATGTGACAGACCACATTGACAGACCACGTAAGCAAGGACATGTGGCACAGTCAGATAATGACAAGTGTCAAGTTGAAATTAGAATTTCAGATACGTGCAAATCAAGAATCAGAGTGAAATGTGACAGAGACTCGGCTCATGCCATGTCATCAAGTGACGTAAGCAAGTTACGTCACTCCAGGAGTTTCACTTTGGGAGTTTCACCACTAGCAGATGCCCTAAGTCCCGAAGTCTTGAATGTCGGAGTCCCTAAGTGGACATGAGTCGTCTGATATGAAGATCACTTCGAGTGTATTATCAACTGTTGATCATATTATAGTGGAAGGATAGTGTAAGTAGAATAATCGAAGTCCTGGAGTAAATGGTGGCCATCCATCTCAATCCCTGATTAAGTTCCAGCCGTCAGATTAAAGCAGTAAAACGATATATATATATATATATATATATAAGGATTGAATCTGACCATTGATCTAGTTCTACGAAGTAAACATGAACCGTCTGATCTATTCGATGAAATCCGCTCCGGGAGATTTGACATGTTGCAAGTCCCTAAGTTTCGAAGAGCGAAGTCCCGACAGTCATCCATCATCAGGAGATTAAATCGTGATTGTTGATTCTAATAAAGCGATCAAGCCCTCGTTTGGCCTAGCATCTGGTTACCGCAATTGGTCATATGGTATAAGAGATTTAAAAAGAAAAACATAATACGTCGCTAAAGTTGATAAGCCCGTGGTTTTGTGTTTGAAGGAAGCACCTCAGTAGAACTCTGTTTTCTGCAATATTTGCAGAGATTAGGGATCGAGTTAATAAGATGAAATTGATCCATATTTGTGATCAATTTATGAAAAGATTTCACGGTAAAATAAATAAACAATAATTATGATTAAGTTAATGGAAGAGGTGCGATGGTCCAAACAAAGGGACACAATGTTTCACACTCACTTTGTTTTGAAGAATATATAAACAAGAAAGAGTGGCGAGAAGAAAGTGTCTCTGCAGTCCGAATTAGAATATATATTAAATCACAGAAGCACAGAGAGATGCAGTAAAGACTTGATACATAAGTTTTTCCAGATTCAAAAAATAAGGGTGGTTGGGTGGTGCAAGGGCAGGTTGGTGCCTGTAGAGGGAGTTGGTGTTTCCTTGTCAGTTGTAGCCCACTAAACAAGGGGTCGTAGCCTCCTACCAGTTGGTGTTGGTGAACAAGGGTGTGGGTGCATCCTGATCAGTTGGTTCTAATCGAAAAGGAAGAATATATTCCTTATATGTAACATGTAAAACAAATTTTGCAGTTAATAGAAAAATGTTTGTGGTTTTTCCCAATTGGGTTCCACGATAAAATATTGTGTTAAACATTTGTTTGCATAAATAAAATAAAATTGATAAAATTATTGTGTCACTGATTCACCCCCCCCCCCCCCCTCTCAGTGACAATATCTGATCCTTCAATTGGTATCAGAGCGAGTCTCTTCACAAAAGGTTTAAATCACTTGAAGAGGAATATACATCAGAATGGATCAACAGTTGAAGATGTCATCAAAAATCCCCCTATTTAATGGTGAATACTATGTCTTTTGGATGAAAAGTTATCTAATGTCCATTGGACTAGAAGTATGGACATTAGTTGAAAAGGGATATGATGTTCCAAAAGCCACGCCCATAGAAGCAGAAGACAGGAAAAAATTTTGGGAACATGCAAAAGCCTTAAACACACTACAAGCTTGACTGAGTAAGAAAATATTTTCTAAGGTACTAAATTGTAATAATGCAAAACAACTTTGGGATAAATTGGAAACTATATATGCAAGAGATACCAAGGTTAAGAGGGCCAAACTCCAAACTCTAAAAGTACAATATGAAGGCCTAAAAATGAAAGATGAGGAAAATATCTCTGAGTACTTCAAAAGAGTTGATAATATTATTAATTTAATCAAAGGATTAAGAGTAGAAGTATCAGATAATGAGCTAGTTGAAAAAATTCTAAGAACACTCCCTATTATATACAATCATAAAGTGTCCGCTCTTGAAGATCGAGAAAATCTAAATAAACTCACCATGGATGAATTGTATGGAATCCTCACATCCTATGAGTTAATATTAGGTCATGAGAATATGTCACAAGGAGAGGTAGCCTTCAAGGTACTCAAGAAAACAAAGAATCAGAAGCAGAAACTTCAATCCAGCCATGATGAAGAATCTAATGTGGAAGAAGTAAATTTCATTAAAAAACTTCAGAAAGGATCATGGAAGTACAAAGGCAAACTATCTTTCAAATGTTTTAATTGTGGCAAGGTTGGCCATTTTGCAGCCAAGTGTCCCTATCCCAAGGAGGACCCTGAAGATGAAGAAAAAAAAACAAACAGTACAAGAAAAAGTTTTACAAAGGGAAAAATAACTTTTACTCAAAAGAAGAAAACAACAGTTCATCAGAGTCTAGTGACAGCGATGATGATGAAATCATTTTTCTAGGTATTGAAGAGTCTAATGATACATAAGGGTTTAAACATGAGAAAGAGTTAGAAGATGAAGCAGAAGTTAATATGGAAGAAGAACTTCTCAGTGCCTTGGATGAATTAAGAAAATACAAAACCAGATATAGACAACTAAAAAGTTTTGTAGTTGAACAAAAGGAAAAACATGAACAGAAAGAAGAGGAGATGGAGAAACTCATGAGAAACCTGAAAAACCAAATCCTAGAAGCAAATAAGATCGAAGAAAGTCTAGAAAAGTATCTTAAAGAAAAACAAATAACCTGTGAAAGAATGGAGGCAGAAATAGTTCACCTAAGAAAAGAACTTGATACAAAACTCATTCAGACAAGATATGAGAATAACTTTAAAATATTGGATAAGATTATTACCACACAAAGGGATTCAGGTAATAAAAATGGAATAGGTTATGTTATCACACAGTTTGTAGTTTAGGTCACAGGCTAAAGGATAGAGGACAAACTGGCGCAACAGGAACCTTCCCCACCCAATGTCACCTCGATGGGGAGGTTCTTTCTGTTTAGGGAGGTAGGTTAGCCCAGGGGAGACGTCCCCGGTAACCTGGGGTTTGAAGAGGCAAAAAGAACCTCTCCATCGAGGTGACATTGGGTGGGGAAGGTTCATGTTGCGCCAGTTTGTCCTCTATCCTTTAGCCTATGACCTAAACTACAAACTGTGCGATAACAGGTTATTCTCAAGAAAAAATCCAAGTCATCTCAAAATCTTATGCAAATTCTCTCCTTAGTACATTCAAGAAGAGCAACGAAGAGAAGACAAGTAATGACCAGAACTCCAGATGACTACTTCCACCCATCAAGAAGGAAAACAAGACAATACCAAAGAGGGTTTATCAAAACAGGTATCCTCGCATTTTCTTTGGTTATTGCTTTGCATGCTCTAATTTCGGACACAAAGCTATGAATTGTAGAGCATATAGAAGAAAAAATCTAAAGGTTAAGAACTATAACCTTAAAGATAAACAAGTAGTAAATCGATTTTAAAGTAAAAACTATAACTCCTTTTCACCTCTACAATAAGGGTACCTAGAATGCTTCAGATGTCATAACTATGGACATAAGGCCATTAATTGCATATTAATGGAAGTTTCAAAACAACCAAAGTTCATTAGAGAGGAAAAAAAAATTGGAGAGAAAAAAAATCAAAAAGGGAATGTCTTATTGCCTTAAAAGCCCAAGATAAAAAAGACCTCTGGTATGTTGACAGTGGGTGCTCAAAACATATGGCAGGTAACAAGGACAAGTTTTTAGACTTAAAGAAACAAAAGGGTAAAGTTACATTTGGTGACAATGCTTCAGGTAACATACTTGGGAAAGGCATTGTGAGTTTGGGAAAAGACAAAACCAAAAATGTGTTTCTTGTTGAAAAACTGAAACCTAGTCTATTAAGTCAACCAAACCTGTGATCGGTGGCACTTATGCATCTTTGATTCCCGTAAATGTGAGATTTGGAGAGAAGACAAGAGAAAATTGGTTGGTACTGCTCCTAGAACTCCCAAAAATGTATATATACTAGATGCAAAATTTAGTGAGGAATGTCATATAAATCTAGTAGATGAAAGTTGGCTATGGCATAGAAGGTTGGGGCACATTAACTTTGACGATCTAGTAAAAGTTAGCAATCTTGGTGCAGTAAGAAACTTGCCAAAGATCATAAAGCCCTCAAATACTATGTGTAGACACTGTCAACTAGGGAAGCAAACTAGAATAAGGTTCAAAGCAAAAGAATACACAACCTCAAAACCTTTAGAGCTTGTTCACGTTGACCTATGTGGACCTACAAGGACCAAGAGTTTGCAAGGAGAGTCCTACTTTATGTTGTTCATTGATGATTTTGCTAGAATGGGTTGGATATGTTTTCTCAAATAAAAATCAGAAGCACTTAATAAATTCAAAGCCTTTAAAACCCTTGTTGAAAATGAAAAGGAGACAAAAATCAAATGCCTTAGATCAAACAATGGTGGTGAGTTCACCTCAAAAGAGTTTGATCTCTTCTGTGAAACCCATGGAATAAAAAAACAATTCTCTGCTGCCAGAACACCTCAGAAAAATGGGATTGCTGAGAGAAGGAATAGAACAGTTCATGAGGCTACAAGGACTAAGCTCAATGAAGCAAAATTGTCTGATGAATATTGGAGGGAAGTTGTGAACACAACAGTATACATATTGAACAAAGTTCAGCGCAGGATTAATAGTAATAAGACCCCTTATGAACTATGGTTTGGAAGAGCTCCATCAGTAAAATACTTCAAGGTCTTTGGAAGTAAGTGCTACATCAAAAGGCTTGATGAGAATCTCAGAAAATTTGATGCTAGATCTGATGAGGTATATTTCTTGGATATGCCTCTACCAAAAAGGCATACAAATGCTACAATCTTAGATTGCATAAGATTGTTGAGAGTGTAGATGTCAAGGTGGATGATCTTAAAACAAAAAGGATCAAAAATCAAGAGACTATACTTGACAGTGAAGATGAAGATGAAGATGAGTCAGTTGACACACAAGTAGAAGAAGTAGAAGAGGATAAATAAGAAAGGTAAGAGGATGATATGGATACTAGTGAAGACGAAGAGGATATTCAAGAAGAAGAGATAAGATAAGAATCCCCAAGAAGAGACACAAAGACACCCTCTAAAGTGACTTAAAAGAATCATCCTGAAGAACTGATTATTGGAAATAAGAGTGATGGAGTGCACACAAGAAGACAATTGTTGTATCAAACAGAAATAGCACTTTTGTCACATATTGAGCCCAGCTTAATCAAAAAGGCATGTAAATATAAGAATTTGGTCAATGCTATGAATGAAGAATTGGACCAGATTGAAAAAAATCAAACCTAGGAACTAGTTCCAAGACTAAAAAACAAAAATGTCATTGGAACTAAATGGGTGTATAAAAACAAAATAAATGAGAATGGGCAAGTAATCAGGAACAAATCCATATTGGTACGTAAAGGATATGTTCAATTTGAAGGAGTAGACTATGAAGAAACCTTTGCACATGTGGCCAGATTA
This sequence comes from Picea engelmannii, assembly GCA_009831015.1. Lineage (NCBI taxonomy): Eukaryota > Viridiplantae > Streptophyta > Pinopsida > Pinales > Pinaceae > Picea > Picea engelmannii. The sequence goes on from ML777479.1 coordinate 287,394, forward strand.
GAGGCAATTAGGCAATTAGAGGTAACCTGGTATGTAAATTTTGAAGGCCTTAGAGACCTCACAGTGTCCAACAAATATCCCCTTCTTTCTTGAAGGGTCCATCTTGGTTATCTTCACTTTCGGAATGTGTATAAACACTGGAAAACCAAATATCTTGAGATGGCTTAATTCTAGCTTCTTTCCGGAGAACATTTCTTCAAGTGTTTTGAACCCAAGTGCACTATGGGATAATTTTTTTTGTACATACATTGTTGTTCTTGTTGCTTCTTCCCATAAGTGCATTGGCAGATCTTGATCATGGATCATAGTCTTCACTACTTCCAATATAGTTTTGTTCTTTCTTTCTGCTACACCATTTTGTTGAGGATTGTAGGGAGTGGTGAGCTCCCTCTTAATCCCGACATCTCTACAAAATCTTACAAACTCTTTTGAGGTGTATTCTCCCCCATTATTTGACCTGAGTATCTTGATTTTTCTTTCAGAGAGATTCTCTATCAAGGCTTTGAATTCTTTGAATTTTTCAAACACTTCATCTTTTGATTTCAAGAAGTAAACCCAAGTCTTGCAAGAATAGTCATCAATAAATGACACATAGTATACATACCCACTAAGAGAGGTTGATGGCATTGGGCCACATACATCTAAGTGGATGAGCTCCAATACTCCTCCTGCTTTACTGTCGCTCTTCGGGAAAAGATTATTTATGTTCTTTTCTTGTGCACATCCCTTGCACACACCTTCATGATCAACTTTGAAGTCTGGTAGACCTGTAACTGCTTTGCTTACATATGATAAGGCTTTGTAGTTGATGTGAGCTAGTCTTATATGCCAAAGTTCAGATGGACTCTAAGTGGAGTGATTCAAGGCTGCATCTGAGTGACCTTTTAACTTATACATGCCACCTTCTTATGTTTCAATAACAATTGCATCTTCTATGGTTTTTACTTTAGGCCACATAAGGACTTCACCATCTATGAACGTAACCCTGAAACCTTTCTTATCTAAAGCTGAGATAGAAAGCAAATTCTTTGTCAAACCTAGTACATATAGTACATCCTTCATTTTCATTGGGGTCCCTGAATCAAGTTTGTAGGTGGACTCTCCCACTCATTTGATAGCCTACTGGTGATCATCTCCAAGTGTAACTTTCTGGGGAAAGTTCCTTTCTATAAGGCTAGAGAGAATGTCTCTCTAACCTGTCATGTGCTTAGATGCACCACTATCTATGAGCCAAGTATTCTCTCCAGGTGACATTGATCCTAAGAAGACAGAGAATAAGACAGTCTTAAATCTTTTCTTTAATCATCTTTGTGGGTGGTTCATCATCTTCAACTGCATGGGCATGGTGTCTTTTGTTATTTCTTTTCTTGTATTCTTCTCTTTTAGCTGGACAATTCTTAGCAATATGTCACATCTTGTCACAACGGTTACATTGATAAGAGGAGAAATCATTTTCTCTTCTTTGACCTTTTTGAAACTTCTGGAATCTCCTTGGAGGGTGAGATTCTTTATGTGGGTGGGTCTCCTTCTTGAAGTGAGACCTTCTCTTTCCTCCTTTATTATGAGCAGCTAGGGCTTGGTCTTCATCCCTTAATAGTATTGCTTCTCAGTTAACTACTCTTGCTTCTTCTTGAATACATTCTTCCCAAAGACTGTCAAATTGTAGTTTCTCCTTTCTGGCACAAATAGTTTGGATGAATGCATCCAAAGGTCTCGTGAGAGCATTAAGAGCTATCATTATGAGTTCATCTGCATCTAGGTGGTCTCCAATTGCTTCTATTTGTTCCTTGAATTGAGAAACCCTAGAGAAATAATCATGAACGGTTTCTCCTTTCTGCATCTTTGTATTCTTGAGTTGGGTTATCAAGTTCATCTTCTGATTAATGTTTCTTCCTTCATACATTATGGTTAGGGCATCAAACATTTCTTTTGGAGTATTCTTAGGACACTTGAGGGGTCAAGTGGTCTTTAATAGAGTCTGCAATGATTCTTTTGGCCCTAATCATATCCTTCTGGTAATTTGCTTTCGTTGTAGCATCTACGGATTCTAGTACATTTTCCTTGATGAATCTTGCAAGGTCATTCTCTTAAAAAATGAGTGCAATCGTATACTTCCAGGCACAGAAGTTATCCACACATTCTAACTTGTCAATAAGCTTGGTGCTTGCAGACATCTTAACCTGGAGCTGAGAAAATGACCAAAAATTGAAAGTGCTAAGAAATTAAATCTGAACTTACCAGGAAGTGCGCTTGGCTAAGGCAAATAGCCTGGTGCAGTTTGTTTTTTGAAAATCCAAATTTTATCCCTTGAAACTTGGTCTGCGCAAATCTGGACGGGTACTTTTGGTACTGGTTCCGGTTTCCTGGTTTTCTGGTACCAATGAAAAACTAGGGTTTCACTTTTCGGAGGCTCTAGCCACTAAAAAGGTGCACTCAAGTTGCCAATGAGTTCGCTAAGCTAGGGCACACTTCCCTAGATGATTTTTAGGCTGAAATTCTCTTCCAACAAAAATCCTTAATTTTATTGTACGACAACAGTGACGTTTTTGGCAACCCAATGAAAGGTGCTCTATTTAGTGAAGCTTTGATACCATGTTAAATTTAGAGCTACTATTAAGTTATTTTCAATTTTACTAGACAATAATAGCATAAGTAGAATCACTAAAAGAAACACAATCACAAGGTACACAACATTTATTATGGGAAACCTTCATGGGGAGAAAACCCAACAAAAACTTCCTTAATATAAATTGTCAATACAATGCCAAGATAAAAGACCAAATACTAGAGAATATCCAAGACTGAGCAATGCGCCTCTCTCTCTCTCTCTCTCCTCCTTATGGTAGTTACAGCTTCCTTCAAACTTGCGCACTATATGAGTGAGCTAATGACGTGTCTTCCACTCTTATTTATACTGGTTGGCAAGTGTTAGGGTGGTGTATCTTCATCAAGCAAGGCCAACTTCTTCACTTAGTGGCTAAAACCACTTTAATTAGGCCTGGAGCCGACTTCTTCATTAGCAACATATAATTAGGGTTTGACCAATCCACAAAAAGGGATTTGGTGTTTATGCAAAGCTCGACATGATCAATCCACAAAAGGGAATTGATCTATAAGATAATAGCTCAATAATAAGTAAAATATTCTTTATAGTTACAATATTTCAACAGGAAGAAGCAAGAACAGAATGGAAGCAAGATCATTCAACAACTACAAGAGGACCCTAGCTCATTAGACAATTTTGTATGGAATCATGATTTGCTATGGTATCATGATCACCTATATTTATGTAAGAATTTCCAACTCAAACATAAAGGTCCTTCTGGAATTACGCATTTCTCCTATAGGAGGACATTCAAGATTCTTGAAAACGTACCAAAGGATCAAGATGGATTTTTTCTAGGAAGGTCTTAAAACTGATGTTCAAAAGTTTGTGTCTAAATGTTTGGTCTGCCAACAAAATAAGAGAGAGACAATCAAGACATCAAGTCTTCTACAACCATTAACTATACCAAGTCAACATTCGGAAGAATTTTCAATGGATTTTATTACATGTTTACCCAAATATGAATGAGAGACTGTCATCATGGTTATAGTGGATAGACACAAAGTGTGTCCATTTTTCTCTCTTTCTCATCTTTTTAAAGCAAGTATAGTAGCCAAACCATTCATGGAAACAGTTCAAAAACTACATGGAGTCACCGAGATTATTGTAAGTGACAGAGATCCAAATTTCACTGGAAATTTTTGGACTAAATTATTTTCTTGTTTGGGTACTCAATTGGCTCACAGTTCATCTTACCATCCTCAATTCAATGAGTAAATTGAAATTGTGAATAAATGTCTATAAGGATAGATTTGTTGTTTTGCATCTGATAAACAGACACAATGGGTCAAGTGGTTTCCCATGGTGGAATGGTGGTACAACACATTCTTCCATACTTCATAAAAAATGTTTCCATTTTCTGACACTTTATGGATATCATCTTCCATACTTCATAAAAAATGTTTCCATTTTCTGACACTTTATGGATATCATCTTCCATCCATTACATCACCCTTGAAAGGGAATACAAAGGTTCAAGCAATGAAGAACCACATAAGGAAATAACAAGAGGTTTTCAAACTATTGAAGGACAACTTGGTTATGGCATAAAATAGGATGAAACAACAAACAGATCAACATCGTGGTGAAAGAGAATTTGAAGTGGGGGATTGGGTATTTCTGAAGCTACAACCATATAAACAAATGTACCTCAAGCAACAAAAGGACAATAAATTAGCACCCAAATATTATGGCCCCTATAAGGTTTTGCAAAGGATTGGAAGTATGGTTTACAAATTGGAGTTGCCTCCATCTTTACGTGTGCATCCAGTCTTTCATGTTTCTTGCTTAAAGAAGGTCATCAGCGACAAGATCTCAATCCAAACTATTTTATCAAAGATTAATGAAGAAAGGAAAATCATACTAAAAACAAAAACAATCATTGAAACAAGGATTAAGCAACTAAGAAATAAAAAATTTCAGAGTACCTAATCAAATGGAAAAACCTAACAATGGAAGAGACGACGTGAAAGATGAGTTCTTTTTGCAGAAATATCCGTGGTTAGTCAAGTGTTGAGGGCAACACTTGCTTGAATAGGAGGTGCATGTTAAGCCCTAAACAAAGCCCTATGTTATGTATAAAAACCCCTATTAAGCCCTAGATATTGAATTATTACATCTCTATTGTTATATTTGTATTTCGACTAGAACCCTTCATTACACCCTTTCATTTTAATTGTGTCATTTGCCTTTTATATATATACCAAAGGGGCTTAGTCTTATGATCATCTTATCTCATCTCAGATTGTATTTTGAGTTGGATATATTATAAAAGGAGGTTTCCCCCTCAAAGTGGATTGTAATTCATTGACTTTTTATCAATTTTAAGATGTTGGATCATAACATATCAATAGATTTCACTTAGCTATTAAAGTTTGACAAGCATAAAATATTCATATGCACTAACATCTATAAGGAAGCCACATTTTCATCCATGGTTTGGGGGAGCTTGAGATTCAAGAAGACAATGATGACAAGTGGCAATTTCTCTTTGTCTATAATACCCTAATTCAAATTGAAACCAAGCTTAGGGAAAATGTATTAAAAGGCAAGGACTATAGTGCAAACATTTACTCCTTGGTTCCCACACCTCTATGTTTATTTAGTAGAACAGTTCTTGAATTTTAATTTGGACATGAGGATGAATTGGGATCAATTAGTAGAATGTATTGTGTTAAGGTTTAGAAGGCACTACTACATGGAGGCACTCATCTTCACCTATGGAACAATTAGTAGAATGTATTGTGTTAAGGTTTAGAAGGCACTACTACATGGAGGCACTCATCTTCAACTATGGAAGTTTCGGATAACAATTTTCCTCCGTTAGCCCCTACTTAATTTTGCTCCTACTTAATTTTGCTCATTGTTTTGTTTTGTTTTGTTTACTTACATGCAATGTTGATGAACTACTTCAAAACAATTGTCTTGGTAGGTATGGCTCTCTTTCTAGTTGTTCAACAAGTCGTCCAAGAGCTAGGGGGTAATGATTCCTAGTATGGATCTCACATTATATTTACTGAACTTTTTATCTAATTTGAAAAGGGGGTTTATGTGCATTTGTCTTATTTAAATTCTTTATTAACTTGATTTGATCATCTTCCCTTTGGCGTGGCCAAATGGATGTTACATTGTACTTACTAAACTTCAGTCAAAATATCTATTTTGACAAGGGAGTTTACATGCATTTGTCTTATTTAATTTCTTTATAATCTTGATTTGATCACCTTCCCTTTGGAGTGGCCAAAAATGTGTCAAGGTTTACCATTGAGGTTGTGATACCAAATAAAAGTGTTGGTTCCATTCTTAGGAAAGGTAGATCTAATATGAGAAATCCATGGAAGCCCTGCTTCATGCATTTGCAATGTCTGGTTAAGATTTGTCATACAACACATATGCTTTAAATAACATAATGTCTTTCATTTTCCAGGTGATTGTGCCTAGTTGTTTTATTGAGCAGTTTTAATTTTATGTGAAAATACTCTTTACTGGTTGCAGTGTTATGCAGATGATTTCTTATTTAAATCATGTTGCTTCCTCATGCTAATCATTTGGGCATTTCAATTTTTTGACACACCTACTTTTTCCCTTGTATTGTCCATATCCTGCATTAAAACCACTGCAATATATGGAACCTGAAGCCAATCCACCTCACCCCAAACAAGACCAGATTTGAAGAGTTATGGAAGCTTACAGCGTTTGTTTTTAGTATCTTCATGCAGACCAACTTTTCTTCTCCGCTTATTTCCTATTACATACCAAGCATATTTATCCTGATGGGGTTTTTATTATGGGCGAGATTGACCAGAAAATGGTGTAAATGATCCCAACTGTCCATCAGAAATACCATACTCTCTTACAAAGTTTACAGGTGTCAAACTACAGCAATCCATCTATCCTATTTCATATGTCTTACACCACTGCTGACCATCTGCCATACCACATTTAATATTTGTTGGGAATCCATTCAGCTCATCTTGCCTTTTCACCATTTCCGAGCCTCTATGTTTGCAATTATCAGAGATTATAGGCAGATTTGAAGGTGCAGATCTAGCTTTGCTTTGACAGCTGGGTAAAGAAATTTTCCAGATTACAAGTTTTGCTCTGTTTTTATAACATGCACCATTCACCTATTATTGCTCCGCTGAGCACCAAACAGCACTTAAAACTCTAACCTTTTCCATATAACACAAATTTCTTGGCAGGGAAAAAACGTATTGGTTCAATTTTTCTTTTGGTGAAATACACTCATATTAGTTCATTATATGCATGTTCAATAATTTATTTATAAGGAGTACTAAAAGGCCCTTGTGCACAAGATTTTCATTTGAAATAGCAATGCACTTGTGGTTTGGTAGAGCTTGAATTACTACTCAGCACTGAAATGGAAGCTTTCCAATTTTGATAGAATCAAATATATTCTCCAAGATAAAATGAAGCACTGAAATGGGAGCTTTCCAATTTTGATAGAATCAATTATTTTCTCCAAGATAAAATGAAGCAAGACCATTATTAATTAAGTAGATGCAGTTAGGAAGGAATGCTGGTCTTTTTTAAGGAACAATCTGTATTAGCTTTGCAGTGTGCTACACAGGAACTGAGCATCTTAAAGCACTTCCCACCGTCAAATCCTGAAAAGCACCCAAGACAAATAGGAATCGAAGGGAATGACAAGTCACAAGTCTAATCCTCTCTCAGAATAACTCACAGGTCAGTGGGGGAGGAGGTGTACTATATCTGAGGGATACTCATTTTTTAAATCACGAAGCAACATTTGGGAAAGGTTAAAACAATGTTGCAAAGTTTATGGCTCTCAAAGTAACTCTCACGCTGGCTGCTGAATATGGGGCAATAATATTACAAGTTTTTGGAGATTCACTTGTGGTGATAAATTGGATGCTAGGTGTGGGGTGGAAAATTTCTTGTTGAGACCAATTTATAAAGAGTTACAAAAGATTGAAAGATTCATTTACAACTCTCTCATTTACTCATGTCTACACGGAACAGAACATTGAAGTTGAGAGACTTTCAAAAGAGGGATTACTGCTGGAACCTGGGAAATGGATCATCAAAAAAGTGGAGGGTAACTCCAATATCTTCGTACATGCACCTTTCTTATAGAGGTGTTTTAAATTATGCTACTCTTGGCTGTTTGGATCTTTGGAGGAGCAGGTTTCACCTACAGGATACTCTTTCTAGATGATGCAAGCTACAATATTTTGATTTTGATAGGGAAGATTGTTTTACAGGACCTTCTCTGGAAGTTTTTGTAAGAAAACTATGAGCTACAGGATAGTATCAGACTATCTACTGGACATGTGATTTTTATGTAAGACAAACTATGAGATACAGAATAGTATCCGTATGTAGAAACACTGCATGGGTGCCAGTATAAAAAAATGTCACATTTTTGTGGCTTAAGTTGTTTGAGAAAGAAGTGGACTCTATAATTAGAGCTACATGGAATGCTTGATGAGCATTTGAGGAATGTAATTTTACTTTTGACATGAATAAAAGTACAATTCTTTTTTCCGCAGAAAAAATAATTAAGTAGATGCAATATTTAATTCCATTGCACCAATTTTACATTTACTGCATAATTTAAGCTTCAAAGTCAGGGTTCTTGTTTCCCAGGAAAATATGACACTTCGCTCTCGTTTGGAATTGATCGGCATTTCTACGTGCAATTGGAATGACAAAATAACCGTGCCCTTGTCTGACTGGTAGGGAATTGTACTCTACTGATTCATTTCCTCCTGCTTGACTTGGCACAGTGGTAATTATTCCTTAACAATTGTTAGTTTTTGGTAGCCCTGGGATGTTACTTCATTGCTATTTCTTTCTCTGACATTAAATCCAGATCATTTTAATGCAGGTACCCATGTTGCTATTTCTTTTATATTTTGTAGATCTTTCACTTTATGTTTTTCTTTAAAAATAGTTTCATAGGTAAACCTCAATTTGTTAAATTTGCGTAATTGATGGCTTATCACTTTTGTGGATGATGCTTTACTTTATAACCACGAAGATGAAAGATACCAATGCTAAGAGATCTCCAGCCATGAAGGAGAAGGATATAAATGTTGAAGTCGAGTATGTGAAATGTAATGAGAAGTAATTTTTTTGGTTCAATTCTTTGGAATTTTCAGGAAGGCGCTACTCGGGGCTTAAGAGAAGACAGAGAAGAGGCAGGCTAAACCCAAAACTAAAAAAGATCCAAACCAACCTAAGAGGCCACCAAATGTTTGTTTTGTATATCTGTGTGCAATTCATTTGTCCTCTATCATGAAGTTTGCTTTATCATTCAGACCGTATTGTGGCTACTTTGTTCCAATAGCCCGATGAAATCAGTATGGAGAACAAAGTTTGGTTGTTCAGGGAGGAGCTCCACAATTCATTCAAAGAAAAGCATTCCCATTTCAAAGGAGTTACAACAGTAATGTTTCATTTCTCTGATATCTTTTGACTTCTCCTCACTATAGGTGTTATCCTAATTTTGATTCGGCTACCATTTGAGATTTCTGTAGAGCTCTAATAAAGGATTAACAATTTTTCTTTTGCAGGTTGGTAAAGCTTGTGGCAACAATCGGAAAAAAATGAGCGATGTTGAATGCTCCTCACTTCTTTCGATAATCCTTTGGCTTTAGTAATTTCCTTGTTTTTGTTTAAACTCAGTCATGACTTTGCAACTATGTTTGTTGCAGGAAAAAGCTTGCCTTGTCTGTTTTGCTGTACCAAGTTTGAATTTTTTTGCATTGTCTCACTGGGTAGCTGAGAACTTCCAATGCTAGGCTTTTCATTCAAGTTTTGCTAGGCCCGTTGTATAACTGTAACAGATTTTACTGCAATTTCTTATTTTACCTTACCATGACTTGTCCATGATCTCCCATTTATCCATCTATTCTATTTAACAGTTTAAATATTTCAAACTTTTCAAAGCTCCAGTTTAACAAAGCAATTTGTGGCTGGCAGTTCTTATCGGTTCTTGTCTCCAAGAAAGCATTATAATAAGTAATTGCAAGATTGGTCATCAATCCAGAGGACGATGAATGCTGTTCGTTTTCTAGCCTTTTATTTCTGAATCTTTGAGCAGGTATAAGAGAACCATCTCTAATTGTTAGATAGTTTAAATTAAAACTTTCAGGCATCCATTCAAACATATCAATAATCTAGGCCAGCAAATATCACTACCTGTTTTTCATCAACCTTCTAACCTAACATGCTGTGAAAATGTGGACGGTGCAGATTCTTCATGGCATCATAAAAAGCCATACAGGTCTACATGGTTGTTCCCAATTTTGGACAAAAGTGGGACACTGCTTTATAAACTTCCTCTTATGCTCAAAAATCTATGTGCATCCTTCATAACAAACTATACAACGTGCCCCACAAATTTGTGGCATAGTCCAAACTTTACATAAATATGATCTTTGATAAAAGGAAATTCTATGCATTATAACTGCCATTTTGGTGAGCTAAAGGTCAAAATGGAAACGGTGGACTGGAGGGTTTCCACGGGCTTGTACTAGGGTTTACACAGGGTGAAGACCATTGCTAAGAAGGAAGCAATTAGGTTGTAGACATGGCATTTGTGCTGAGCATGGAGGAAGAATGTCTGGATTATACAAATGACCTGCTAGAGGGTCAACAGATATGGAAAAACTAATCGTTCAGCCCACCTAGCAACTCATTGGATTCACGAAGGATGTTTACCCTGGGGTTGCACCAGTTGGAGGAAACAGTGACTATCATTGGGGAGATGGCTCAGGCGCTAACTAACCATGGTTCTAGGATTGAGGCTCAATCGAAGGAAGGATTGACGAGACTAGTTGATGAATCCCCAGAGGCTCTTCAATTCAAGGTAGGTACACTACCTATGATGCACATTGGAATAAATCAGAACCTTAGCAATTAAACCATATGACAGACAAGGACAAGGTTTTAACTCAACTGCATGATGGCTTTGGTACCGCCATTCCTCCTATTGATTCTTGTAGCGACTTTCAACTCCCTTACTATAGCAGATTTGGAAGCAAATAAGTTTTAACGAAGGCAGGGTTTATTGGAGAGATTATGGAACTTAAATCTCTGAGTGGCTCCTTAAACTCTGATGTGGGGGGTTTTAGAGTCACAGATACTTGAAGATGTGAAAAAACACAAAAAATGCAAGTGTCTTTAGAAACTGCAAGACCCTATCATCCTGAATTTTGGAGAGAAAACCAGGCTTAATGACATAATGGAATTGGAAGATCTGGTGCTTGTAGGATGGTTTCCAAGTATAAGGATGAGCAGTGAATGTGTAAAGGATTGTACCAAATCCAACTTCGGGACCATGGTTGGCTTCATCCCACATACCATAACTCTGGCAAAGGGTTGGATGGTATGTCTTCAAAACAATAGCAGAGGCAAGATCCTACACAATGTTGGAAGTGGGGTGCACAAACTCTTTTTGAAATAATGGCATTTTAACTTCAATGCCCAGTCTACTTGAGTGGTATCCTCCCGATATGGGTTAGAATATCAAGACTCCCGTTGGTCCTATGGTCAGAGGAATTTTTTGAAGAAATAGGCAATGCTCTCGAAATATACTATCGAAGCCACTCTCTCTCACTGTGACACAAGGTATTTTGGAATGGCACGTATTCTCGAGAGTTTGAAGATTAGTAAAGGACTAGCAGAGACTATGGACGTTATAAGAGTATACCTCTTTCATCTAGCCCTAGAATATGAAGGTATACCCTTCAAGTGTGGGCGTTGCCACAATTCTAGGCACTTGGCTACCGATTGTAGCTTTCTAACTCAAAGAAATATTTGTGCTTAGAGGAAGCAAAAAAGAGGTTTGGGGGAGGACCAGATGGGAACAACCCATAACTCAAGCTAGGAGGAATTGGGGGATAAGGTGTCCACTAGTTGTCCTTGGGATACAACTTTGAAAGTAGAATATCAGCCTTCGATCACATGCCAGCAAAAGGAACAAAGTCAGTGCTTACAGTCTATTTCACCAAAAAAAAAAAAATTTTGAAAATTTAATATTGGGGACTTTGGGTTTAAAGATAGAAACCAAAGGTTTGGAATCTATGAGTGATTCTATGCCCGATCTCTCTGTAATTAAAAAACCTAATCCCCCAACCGTCATACCTATTCCTAGAATTGAAAAACCATTAGCAGGTGAAAATCCGCAAGTAGGGGCCTTTGCAAACCCAAGCATGGATATAGAGGTCCAAGAGACAATTAGATATACAAATCCTTTGGAATTAGATATATTATTTGTTGCTAATTACAGTTGCGTGAGACATCCTCTAGGACACAGACCTGAGAGAGAGCCACTGAGATGGGTGTGTGGTTCCTATCTGAGACAGAACTGGAACGTTGCGTTGGCCTCCTCCTTACATAGAGTTGAGATGAACTCCAGATGATTCTCCTGTGTAACGCAGTGAGAAAGAAGATCTGCTGAGTTAGACGTGCATGTGGTTGAGAACAAGTGAACGTGTGAAATACCATGAGCTAGGTGCATCGTTCTGAGACAGAGATGAAACGATGTATTAGCCTCCTCTGAGCAGAGAGTTGAGATGATGAACTCCAGATGATTTTCCTGTGTAATGCAGTGGGAAAGAAGATTTGTTGAGTTGAACGTACCTGTGGATGATCACAGGTGAACGTGATCCTAGTGGCTGAGCACTAGTGAGTGTGGTTCTCCTGTGAGACACAGCGAGATAGAGATGTGCACATCCATGTGGATGTGCCCCTAGTGGTTGAGCACTAGTGGGTGTATAAGATCCCTTGCTATATTGTTCAAGAATCAGACTTACATGTAACCCTAATTGTTATGTAAAGGGTACAAGTCGACCCACCTTAATGTAAAAGATAATTAATATGGTAATTATTAATTATATTATAAGTTATCGAGGTCGGCCCTGTTGTGCCAATAGACACTTCTGTTGACAGGTTCAATCTAATATAAGTAAAGGTAAATTCCCCATTGAGGAATCATATCATAAGTGTAAGTTTGGAAATTTCAGCAAGTACTTCTTCTTGGGAAAAGTGCGCACATCTCTTAGGCGCTAGTCTTCTAGGGTTTGTAAGGACCCTTTTGTGTGCTAGGTTTTTATGGCGATGGAGGTCTTTCTCTTGAAGAATATAGCAAAGGATTGGCTGGGTTTTCTTCCCTTGTTGAGAAGGGTTTCCCAGGATATTTCTTGTGTACTTGTGCATGGTGTTTCTTCTTGTGATCTTGGTTGTTGCAACAAATTGTTTATGGTTGAAGTAAAATGCTAAAATGGAATAAACTTCATGCTTAAGCCTTGCCTATTGAAAAATCAACACTATTTGGATAAGAGAAAGAATGGAGGCTCAACAACATGGCCTTATGTTTACAAGCAGGTGATGAGAATACCAAATCTTTTCATAGATATGCAAATTGCAAGAGAAACACAAACTTGGTTTGGAAAATTAGAGTTATTTCATTATCCCTCCCTACCTCTTGCATTTGATTTTGTTCTACTAGCCCTTTAACCGTTGTCTTCAAGTCCGTTACACTAGCTTCGAACACCTTAGCCAGCCTCTTTAGCTCCATGTTTTCATAGAGTGCACATCAACCGAGGTGTTTGTGAGCCATATTTGCAAATGAATTAAGGCTTGTAACATCCAATATCAACACTGTCAAGCCAGCCTCACCACTAATTCCATTTCCACTCCATCTTATTTCTCCTCTCCCATACTCAATTACACCCCAATTCCACAAAGTGCCACTTTGTAGATTCCAACACCTACCTATCCTACTCAAAAGCTCTGCTAACTACTATTATGTTCCACCCTTCCAACTACAATCCATGCTATGCATCTTTCACCGACCTATCTAGTTCAACTTCTCTTCAACCTCGGGCTTTGTTCCGTCTTTCCAGGTCCAATTCACTCCACTAGCATCTAAACCCACTGCAACCCCCGATTTAGTCAATCTACCCTACAAAGTTGTCTGAGCAATGTCTCATTTGCTTCTCAATGCCATGAATCCTACCAGAATTTCTAATTCATTACATCTCACCTCTTAATTCACCCACTATCCCATACACATCAGAGATAATTATGACAAGGGGTGGATAGTTCTCCTTCTATAGTGATCTACTTCATGCCAATTGCTTCTCGCTGCCTTGATAATTAATCCATGATTTGGGTGACTCGCCACCACAAAACGATTTTTTAATTAATATTTTTCTTTTTTCATTTTTTTTTAACAAAAACTGGGCAAAAATTATATTAAAAAATTGTGAAGATACACAGGCGAAGTACATAGTCTGTGTTACAGAAATTGCAAAATTCAAAAACTACTCCCTGAATCCTCCGAGAAGAAAATGAAGAACAAGGGTATTGCTTACTAAAACACTAAAGCCTACTTGATTTGCTATGGTGAAAACCATGCAAAATGTTCCGAGTAACAGTGTAAAAAAACATTGCATACACTTAGATTTTGGAATTGTCCGGTGCCGGGAATTCTGCCTCTGCTGAAGGCCACAGGTTGAGGTCTAGGTTCAGGCGTGGTCCAGGCGAGGAGGCCTCATCAAAAGTTGGAATGTAGTTGGTCGCGGGTGATGCAGGTCCAGCTACCATTTGGAGTGCCTCGATCTGCTGCCTCAGAGCTTCGCACTCATCCCTATTTCTCTATTGTTCACTCTTGTGTTGGATGGTAATCTATGTGATGGAGAGAACTTGTGTAGAAAGTGCCCTGAGTTGTAATTGAAGCGTTTGAACCGTGTCTACCAGCTCGTCGTGTTCCTCCCCTGAGACAATTCTTTGTGGTTGCCTGCTCATCTTGCCTATATTCCTTGTTCTATCCGACTGTAAAACACAGATAGCAGTGCGCTTATGAGGAGTGGACACTGCTTTGTTCTTTTCAGGGATGAGAATGCCAGCAAAATGAGTCACTCCTATTATGATATGCGCCATCACCCTCGAATGATTCAGAGAACTTAACCAATTTCCCATGCTTTGCCACGAGTTGTAGCCATGATCACCTCTAATGCTGGGATCCTTCATCTCGCCTGAATTTAATGTACAATACTCTTTGTGCGTCATGTTGAACAGGTTCGTGTCGCTCCGGTCTTCTCTTCCACGCTCATGAGCTGCCCAAGGTACTACGATATGACTTCCCAAGTCGGGGGAGGGGGAGATATGTAGCCACTGGACACGCGCAGAGGTGAGGTAGTGGGTGCTTATGTGTTGAGAGGTGAGGTGGGGCAGGTGGTGGGGGTTGCAGAGCCACATGCTGAGGTGAGGGGGAGGGTGGTTAGGTGTCTAGGAAGGAGCGTTGGAATGAAACGTGACCCATACCATGACCCTTTTCACCACTGTGGCCCAGACGACAGTGGCCAGGGGAGCAAAATGCCATGCGTCAAATGTCATGGTATGGGTGAGTGGAGAGATAATCTATTAACCATTAGCGTGCCTTGCTCCAGTTCAATTGCCAGGTTAGCTTGAGCGTTGACCAATTGATTATTTCACCAGAGGACATGGTAAAAGGAGATATTGTGGAAGAGAGTGTGAATTGTCGAAATTCTTTGGAGAATGGCTCTTAAATGGAGATTTGGGGAGTGGGACCCTTTGCGTACATTCCCTATGATTATCTTGGAATCCCCAATCACCGAAAGGGAGTGTATGTTCCTGCTTTTGGCGAGAAGAAGACCTTGTTACAATGCATAGGCTTCAGCTTGATTATTGGTAGCTATGCCCAGATTCCAATGGAAAGAGAGAACTTGATTTCCTCGTGAGCATATGATGACCCCTCCCGCTCCTGCCACCCCGATATTTTATTTTTCATTTAACTATTGATAACTTTTCTATTAGGGAACATAAACCATGGTCTGCTCGTGCTTGACTTGAAACACTCCTTGGTTCAATTCGCTTGTGTTATTTGCATGCTCATCTGCTCTCTTTTTTAGAGTTTTAAGTATATGATAAAACTCAATGCTTTCAAATCTTTCTAACTCTTTTGATATCCTAGCAAATACTTGGGACATTGAACTACAAGCCTACTTTTGTTTTTTAATCATTGCTCAAATCACTAACTCTGAATCACCAATAATGATTATGCTTCTGAATTTTCTTTCATCTATAATCCTTGGGCCCTGGTGCAGTGCTAACAATTCAACTTGATTATTAAATGTTATCCCTAAACCCCAAGCAAATGCATCTTCCTCTATTCCTTCAAGATTTAAAATGAACCATCCACTCCTATCGCCCCTACTTAAATTTGAAGGACATGGGAATAGGCTTTGATCAACTTATGTGTGCACAAGTCACGTGACCATTTAATATAATCTCTTTAGGTGCAACCACACACGTTTGACCACTACCTCAAGGTGACCCCATGACTCCATAAAAACGCCTCATGGGAATTGAACCTTGCCCAATGGTGAAAAACTCCTTGCTTTTCACCATCGTATCCAACCCCTTTGAGCGTATCTTTTGCTATCTTACTCAATGGGGCAACATCCCCTTTCTTCATGTCCCTTATAAGTTACTAAGACACTTATCCCCTCTCCTTTTAGTTACTAAGACACTAAGTAATTTAATAAAAGAGGCATCATAAAATGGTAGTTTTAAAGGGGTAAACATTGGATCCACGTATAATAACACACATCTACAGTTTGTGGATGACATCTTGATTTTCTATGAGGGCACAAGAAGGGTAATTGAGAAGTTCAAAAGTGTATTAGATTTATTTTGTAAAGCAATAAATATGATTATCCCTATGTAGTATAACTAAGCAAAAAAATGACTATTTTACTCAATTATTTCCTTACCTGCTGACAAACCTAGATCACAGATTGAAGTACTTGGGTTTCTATCTAAAGCCAAACCTGTACAAAAATTGTGAGGAAAAGAAGTTAAAAATAAATACATGTTATAATCAATGGCTCTGTAGAGGGGTCGTCTAGTACTATTAAAAGAAGTAATAGAAGCAATTCCAATGTACTAGATATCACTTGCCTGGGTTCTAAAAGGTGTTTTGGAAGTCATCAAAAGATTATGCTACAAATTTATCTAGAAAGATGATCAAAAGAAGAAAGGGCTTGTTCTAGCTTCATGTAAAATGTTGGCTTTTCCAAAAGCAAATGGAGGTTGGGGCTTTACCAAAAGCAAATGGAGGCTAGGGTTTAAAAAAAAACCTTTCAATTCTCCAAGGAACTTGCAACAAAAAATGTCTAGAGATTAATTCAAGGAAAAGGGTTGTGGGTAGAGATAATTACAGCCAAGTATATTGCTCCTGCTTCTATAGAGGATTGAGCAAGTGATCCAATAAAAACAAGTTCATAATGCCTCAATAAGTTGGAAAGTTATTAACTTAGCGTTCCATCTTGTTGACAACTAGTTCATTTGGGAAACTGGCAAAGGAAACTATACAAATTGGCCTTTGATCCATGGGTAGGAAACAAAGGAATGCATAGAGTACTTCCTCAAATGATCCAAAAGATAAGAAGTAAAGGCTTATTTACATTTAGACAGGTTGTGAACTGGGAGAGATCAACAACATTCGTTGACTTGGAAGGAGATTGGGTTGGGGGAAGAATATGTTGAGGCGTGTCAAAGATACAAATACACATTAAAAGACAATAATGTCAAAATAAGAGAAGATGATGACCAATTGGTATGGTCACTTAATCCAATTGGAACCTATGTGCCCAAAATAGGTTACAAAGCTCTTGATGAGAAAGGAAGATACAACAAGGATGGTGGTGGAAAACCATATGGAAATTAAGATGCCCTTCAAAATACAAAATATTCATGTGGTTAATTTTAAACAATTGGGCTCCCACCTGGAAGGTGCTACAGAAGAAAAAATTTAATGGGCCTGGTTGGTTTACCTTATGTCAACAAGTAGAAGAAACCATTGTACATTTAATTATGGCCTATCCTTATACAAAAGAGGTATGGAAAGAGGTGGAAAGAATGATTGGATTAAGAAATGCCTAGGAAGGTGAAGACATTAAATAAACATTTAAATCATGGTATGCAAAAAATGATAAAAAAATATCAGAGCCCTTCCTCCTCTTAACATAGCTTGGGGAGTCTAGTTAGCCGGGAACCTAAAGTTGTTTGAAGGAAAGGAGACTTTACCTCTTAAATGTGTTGTCCTAATTCTTAACATATTAAATGATTACCCGTAGAATCAAGACCTATGCTGCGGGGGAGCGCCCCCCCCCCCTCGAACCCGCTCCCGAATCGCGCTCCCAAGGGGAGCGTTCAAGGAGCGCGCTCCCAAGTGCGCTCCCTGAACGCTCCCCTTCGGGA
>ML777479.1:317739-405969 GCA_009831015.1 Picea engelmannii
TTAATAACAAATGACTGAAATATGTTTATAGACAGAATGGAAATAAACTAGCTAGGGCGCTGGTAGCTTATCTCTGAGAAGAGATGTGGTTGCTACTCGCATCTGTGAGAAGATGATTACAATGAGGCTCTGAAGGCCCTTTTTACAATAAACAGGAATGCCAAAATAATTGTCTTTATTCAATAGATTTCAAGAGCAAGAGGGAGGCATGATCATGGAGATCGATGATGATGCCACTTATCTTGTTAGAGGATTTGGCTCCATTTTCTTTCAAATTCCTTAAGGCGATATTCTTGAGTTGGACATTGTTTTGTTTGTTCGAAATTTAAAGAAGCATATTCTTTCAATGTCTTGTATGACATATGTATGGTGGACAACTTCTCTTAATGGACAACAATTCACCATCAATGATTTTAGTCTAGCCAGTAAAAGGACTTTAGCTAGAGGGGTGAGAGAGGGTGGCCTTTGCAGTTTACTTGTTAATCCAGTGGCATTTGTACATTCGAGTGAGAGGTTGGATGAGCCTTCTAGGGTTGAGAAGGCACATGCACGGTGGGATGCCATGGTGGTAGGTTCAGAACCTATTGTGGTTTCAATGATTGATTATGGGGTTCAAGATGTTGTTATAACATCATGTGTTGATGGATACAATGATACTTCTATAGTTTATATGATCAATATTCTAGCATAGTGGGATACTATGGTGAGAAGAGCTATGATATTTGATGAGGACATGAGATCTTCTAAATCACGATAGTTTCCTTCAATGATCGAGGATAATGTAGAGGTCGTTGTTCCATAAACTAATTAAAAGATTCAAGATGAGTTAGATTTAGAGATTTGAGATGATTCAAATGTAAAGGGAGTTGCAGTGATATTGAGTATGGATATGCCCTCACCTACTCTAGGTTGTAGGGGGGCAAGATGGCTCACTGAAACATTACAACATGCATGGTGAGATATCATTGAGCCAAGTTCAGGTTCAAGTGAAAACACTCTAATTGTATCTCATATAAATGAGGATGTAATATATTTTAGTCTACATGATTATCCTTTAGAAATCAAGGAGAATGTGGAGTTTGTTGTTCCATATTAGAGGCTCACGAGCATATAGGAGTGCCTATATCTGCAAGGAGGGTGAGATGTGCTATCCATGTAGCATAAATTTCTTCCATCCATGAGACTTCCAATTGTACAAAGGAAGAGAGGTGGGATAATGAGATGACTTCACGCATCATCCTTATAGTTGTTCATTAGAGAGATGTGATACCTTGGTAGAGGATATTGAGATTAACTCCAAGATTGGAGTTGATAGGAGTAGTATAGAGTATAAACCCAAGCATTTTAAATTCTCCCAGGCAAAGGGAGTTTTCCTTGATGCTACTCTTACTTTAAGATTCTCTTGATATGAGGTAGTTAACCTAGTTCATGTTGGTTTAGTTGTTGGAAGATTTGAGGTACATGAGATGGATTATCGAGTTAACAAGTTGATGATGACCATGCATAGTTTGATTACTATACCATGAGATTTTTATCCAGAATCGACTTGATATTGTATGGATATATGATTGTCTTTGTAGGATGTCCTAGAGAGTTCATGATGTGGTGTTTGTTACCACTCAAAATCTCTCACAGAGGGAAAATTCCTAACCCCAACGAGAGAGCCCAGAGGCAACTCTCTAGCAAGCCACCCATTGTCACCTTAGTGGCCTTTCCCACTCTTTAGACTACAAGAAGGGTATCATTGTCAAGGGGGGAATCCCTATAATTCAAGTTAAGCTAGATCATTGGGTAAGGAGGGGAATCCTCTAACTCGACTTGATGAAAATTACTCACTCTCAGGGTGTAAGGAAAGTTTCAGTGTTTGAATAATGTATCAAACTAATGTATTTGAACAAGATTTTGAATAGTGAATTACTTAGACAAGTGTGCTTATTCATAAATCGCTTGGAAAATAAAAATGGAATTTTCTCAAATTCAACAGCTTAGAGGTGCATTAACCATGAAATATTGTAAGTGTTATAAATGCTCCAATCCCATGTGAATCATATACCAATGTCGCCATACATGAATTTAAAGCATGAGATGCCACCATAAGATTAATGAATTATGTGATTCATTCACCATGTCCATTAGATATTCATCAAGCATTAAGGATTAGGGATCTTAGTCGCCATCAAGATACATCCACATTAACAAGAATATATGCTAGCAATAAATATACCTCTAATTTTTGGAACAACAAAGTAAGGATTCAAACATGTATATGAAAAGTGCAATGTCGAGGATTATCACCATAAAACATATGTGACTTAAACACCTTCAATCCATTTTTGTTTATGCATGCAATTATTGGACAATAAAATCACAGCTTAAGGAACATCCAATGGTCACAAATTATCAACATGTTGGATAGATTACACCATGAGCATTTAACCGTCCAAAATGTATGAGAGTTAAGTAGTTAATAGTTAAGTTTCTTCAAGGCATTGTATGGATCATTTGCCATAAGATAATGAAATAATAACCTTGTTGTTATAGACGACAATTAGGACAACAAAGATGCATAACACTACAAAACCGTCATTATTTAGAGCACACTAATTATATGTGTTATGTGTGTGTATTGGAAAAATTATAACCTTGAAGACCAAAATTAGGAAATTATGACAAATAAAGAGTGAACAATTTGATGTACCAACAAAAACAAATCAAGATGTTAAACATTGTATATATGTCGAGTTAGGAAGATTGTGTAAATATATGCATCAATAGAAGAATTATTAATCCTTTAAATTCTTAGATGTGTGTTTTAAGGATGTTTATAGATTTTGATTAGCACCATGCTCCTTTAACCATGACCTTAGTATGAGAAAAATGTTAAAATGATGAGAGAGGTGAAAAATCAAGTGAGGTGTTTACCTTAAAAACCAATTTGTTCCACGAGTTCTAGTATCGATTTGTTTAAGATAAAAAAATGTGTTCAAATGTTACAATGATGTGGAGAATTACATCAAACATTAGACCATTAATGTGAGATGTAGCAAGTATTTTCCTCAAGCAAATACATGTTCCATTTGTGTTGTACAAGGATATGTTTATGTGAAGTGTTATGGTGTCAATATTACTCAAATAGTGTACCGAATCGACCATAAGAAGTTTAACCATAAAATAGGATGCTAAAACCCAATACATCTCACTCAATGAGCAAATTGTTGAATGATATAAGGCATCGATATACTTAGATTATGTGTTATGACCATATTAGTGGCCCATAATTGCAATTTAAGCATGAAACCCTTGTCAATTAAAATGAATGATAGCAAATTTACTCTTTAAAAACATGTGTTTTCCAAGCATTAGCAAGATAAACTCAAAAAAGGATGTGTGAAATTAAGCGTCTTACAGTTATTTGCAAGAATATGGTTAGATCCACAAATGTAACAAGTTAGAGCCAACATCTAGAACCACAATTTCAACTAGGTGAACTAGCTTACTTACGCCAACTTTGAAAGATATAACATGAAGTAAATCATTAGCGTGAGAGAGATCCAATCTTAACAATATCTAGGATTAGAATCAAACTTAGATCTAGCAATCTAACTCAAAATATTAAACCCTTCAAACCCTAGATTTACAAAATAAACAAAAGAAAAGGCAAAAAAGAAGAAAGTCTTTTGTTTTTTTGGTTGAAGAGATCAATAAGACTAGTGCCTAAGAAGGGCTATGAAGTCCCTAAATATACCCTAGGTGAATTCCTTATAAATATGAGTCAATGTTGCGGGGCACCAAGAAGGATTGCCTCTCAAACGTCAACTAGGATAGGTGGGGTTTCTCAAGCATGGACAGGGGGGGTGGTCCTTTGTGAATCCTCTCCCAAGTACTATCACTGTGAACTTAATGTTTGGACAAGGAAAGAGGGAAGAGCCCTAGGACGTCCTACCTCAATGCAAAGTAAACAAACAATAATGATCACAAGGAATAAGGCAATAATTATATACCTTGATTTCACTTCAAGTGGAGAAAGGTGCCCTTCTTTGACATTGTAGTAGCTCCTTCGTCCAACACACTTGAAAAAACACCAAAAAACCTTTTCATATCCTATACAACACTTAGAAAAAATAATGGAAGCACAATAGAACTTAGTAGGAAAAATATCTCAATATTCTCCAACAAATGAAAATTAGGAGGCTCTCTCCCTATATAGATAAAGAACCTTTTGAATACAATGGATCAATACAATGTTCTAGCTAAAACAATCAATTCAAGTCAAATCCATGAGAAAATACAATGTGTTGGGATAAAACCACCCTCAAATTCCTCAAATACAAGAGTTCCCTCCTCAAAATGGTCAAGAGTGTAACCATAAGTCACACATGTGGTCCAAACGGAATAAAAACAAGTGTGCCAACATCCTCTCAAATGAGTGATGAATAATCAACAATATTCCCAAGAATCAAGGGCACTTTAGCATTGAGTTTCCTTTCCTTGTCACTATTTCTTACTACCCCTTTTACCATTTTCTTATATGTTCATTTTATTGAACAAACCCCCTTTTTCTTTAGATATTCATAAACAAGCATGGGACTAGGGGCATTAGCCTCATAACACGGTGGCATAGCTCAAGATTTAATATTTTTGGCTTTTAACTTTATTATCTCTTCACCCATAATATTTTTTGGCTTTATTGACTTAGGATTTCTCAACTAGACCTTTCTAGTGACATTTGATAAGTCAAACATGATATAGAATAGTTTTTTATGCATGGAATGGAGTAAAATGCGGAAAATAGAAAGTGTTAAGTATGGTTAGGATGTGGGAAGTGCTACCTCAACCAATTTCCTAGTAGTATAAACTGACTCGAGAAATGATGACACTTCTAAAGGAAAATTGTGCCCCCCATGGTACATCGAGGCAAACAATAAAACTATAAATGTTATGAAGTGTTATTGGATCTCATTTTAGTGCTTACCACTTTCCTTAATAACTCAGAAGTTATAACACGACATCCAAGTACAACACCAATGCATTATATCAAATAGATCATAGTGAATACCATAATGTGCCATCCATAATGCATCTATCATCTGAGGAGTGAGGGAGGAGGCCTGGTATACCATGGTTGAGCTAGCACAATCTTATATATAAAAGAGAAACTAGGAGAATTGTCTGAGTCTGGAGAGAATGAGCAATAAATCTCATGCAATCAACAACACAACACCCTTGTGAGGGTGCCTCTAAAGTAGTCACCCCTTGGGGAGTAATAGTGTATATTGGTGTTGACTTGTGATGCTAATTTGGAGAATGATAAAGTTTGGCAAGTTGTTTTTTCTCTAGGGAGATATTCCTTATGATATTCCTAGATGGTCATTGCTCATTAAATGATCGAGATGTTGTGATAACATGGTTGACATATTTTTTACAAATGATAGTGGTAAATTCTAAGACCACATCCAATATTGATTTGTAGATAGCAGGTTGGTGGAGTTGCAGAGGAAGTTGATAGGTGCCAGTGTAAACACTTTCCTTGTAAAGAGGGAATGTTATATTTTTGGGTTAATTCTAAAATTATTTACACCATGTTTGGGGGTGCTTCATGAGATTTGTGATACAAAAACATAGTTACCAACTTAACAAGAAGTATGACCTCAAAATGAGAACTCTAGCACAAAAAACCCATATTTTTAGGCCAAAAAGCGGTACTACCGGTAACACCCTTTTTTTGGTCGTGGTTAAAATTATAACATGTTGCCTTGACAATCGATACCATTATGGACAAAAGCCTTAAAATTGACCCTTGAATCAAAAAGTGATGGTACTAGTAGCACCACATTTTTTTTGGAGTTAAAATTAGGACTTAATTGAAACTATGGCCTCGACGACTAGTATCATTGTCGATAAAAACTCAAAATCGGCTCCTAAAATGTCGCTTTAAATTTTCTTTATTAATTATTTTTTTTATTTTTTTATTTACATAAAAAAAAAAATGAAAAAAAAACTATACATGCAAGTTTAAAAAAAAAAAAAAAACACCCCCTTTAAAAAAAAAATTAACCCAAAGTTTTTAATTTTTTTTAAAGGAAAATAAAATAAAATAAAACTAAGAATTTTTTATTTTTTTTTGTAAATAAAAGAAAATATATTACCTTAAAAGCATCATATCAGTACAATATTCATAGCATGACACATGTTCTACCATAACAGGAAAACCAAAACAGGTGGCTTGCAGAAAAACTTAGAAAACATAATTGAAACTAGAAAATAAGACATGATAGTATCATGCACCAGAAATATGACGTGGCTAGTATCAAGCACCAGAAAATATGTCTAATGCCAAAAAACATAACATGGTTGTTGCCATACACGAGAGAATTTAACAAAACCAAAAATATCTGAAGCTGGTTCCTGATGTGCAAAAAGAGAGAAAATCTAGAGGCTTAACGAACCCAGGTGTCCATCATTGTTGTAGGTGAAGATGAACCTTTGGCCACAAGTTGGACAATGTGTCTTATCCGATGCACCCGACAAGGAGTCGAGTAGGAGGTCCATGCGTCGACTGAGGATGCTCTGATTATGAATGTGGTCCTCTAGGTTCTACTTCATATCGAATATCAGTTGAAAGTGGTCGTCCGAGAAACAGTGTGGATTGAGTAGAGGTTGCTCAATTTTCCCAACCGTATCCTTATGAGGAGTTGTGTCTGCATCAAAAGCTGTTGGTGGAATTTATTCCGTAGCCAGTCCATGGGTGGTGTTTCGGGCTATCCAATCTTTCATCCAACTGGGGGGGATTTTTTCCTCAACCACGCAGCCACCTTGCTCCAAAGGTCGGGCCTGGGGATTGGTGATAATACAAGGTTCTAGAGGAGCTTCTGAAGTTTGTATCTCAAGAAGAGGAATTTTTTCATCAACTGGGCAGCTTTCGAGACCAAGCATGGTATCAGAGAGGGGAGGAGGAAAGTGTGGAGCACTGATGGAAGGCGGAGGAATTTCAAGGCAATCTAAGAAAACATATTTTAAAAGACAGTACAAAACAAAATTAAAAAAAGAATCTTAAAAAAATACAAAAAAGCAACCAAAGAAAACCAAAATTTAAAAGAACACACACCAAAAAAACTTAAAATACAAAATAAAAATAAAAATAACTAAAAACACCTAAAATTAAAAATTAAAAATAAAAAATAGGTTAGATTTTTTTTAAAGGGGGTGTTTTTTTTTTTTCTTTTCTTTTTTCAAACTGACTTGCAGTATTTTTTTTCAATTTATTTATTTTTTTAATGTAAATTAAAAATAAATAAAAAATTAATAAACGAAATTTCAAGCAATAATTTAGGAGTTGATTTTGAGTTTTTTTATTGAAGATGGTACCGATTTTCAAGGCCACGATTTCAATTAAGTCCTAATTTTAACTCAAAAAAAAATGCTGCTACTGGTAACATCACTTTTCGTTCGAGGGTAAATTTCAAGGCTTTTGTCCATAATGGTATCGGTTGTCAAGGCAATAGGTCAAAATTTTAACCATCACCAAAAAAAGGGTGCTACCGGTAGCACCATTTTTTGATTTGTGGGTAAAAATAGCGATTAAATGTGACCTTTAAAAATATGAGAACCATGGAGAGTTCTCATTAAGTTGGTAATTTTGTTCACGGTGTATGTTCCAACCCTATATGGTCTGAGATGGATTGTAGCAAGAAAGATGATACATGATGGATATGCATAGTTGAGATAGATTGCTCAATGGATGCTTGAACTCGGTTGATTACATGCTTGGTGTTCTTCCCTTGTGTGTTGAATATATCTTGGTAATTTTGATAGGCGCCCTTCATTGAGGCCTCATGGAGGAGGCACTTCTTTGGAGAATTCCCTATAGGGGATGCACAATATTGTGCATCATGGAGGAGGGATTCAAGCCCTAGTTGGCATGTAGCAGCTTGGATTCACATTCAAAGGATTGGAGACGACTTGGGGATTCCTGGAGCTTCAATAGTGTTCTTGCAGGGGGTAGTTGACATAGTGAAGTACATTTCTTTGGAGGATATGGAGTTATTGGAGGCTTGTGATGGAGTGGTGTGAACTTTCTTTATGTATCTACATCACCTTGGAATCAATAGTGTGCACGACATTGCCATTGGAGCATGACACTTGTACTCCAGAGTGAACATCTCATTTTTGTAGCCTACAAGGTCTCATGTAGTTTACTTGTAAGTGTTTAGGCCCACATAGTATTTTGGCCTCTATAACATACCCAATACCTTCTCTACACTTTGAGGAAATGGGGTACTTCTTTTAACCGCCCAAATTTACACCATTTTACAATGGAACCGATCTCATTTATTTGTTATTAACTATTTACCATAAGTAGGCATGACAATATGCAACACAAATGTAGCCATTCAATTATTTGTGAGACCATAAATCATAAATGTAGGCTAACACATGCAATGAAAACTTAAAAAACTGGAAATTGATTCAACCATGACATAAGCCATAACAATTTAGTATTAACTCAATGTAATTCATAGATACATTTATAAACACTTTTTTTTTCTAGAACTGTCCAACAATTGGTTGCAGAAGAGGGACATTCCACCCAACCATAGTCTCCCTGCTACACCAATTCGCTCTACAATAAAGGCCACACTCGAGCCAAGGTTATGAATTCACAAGGGAAAACTCTTCATATGGTTGGCTCTAATTCTCTTCTCATATCCCAATTCCTAGGTTCATGGTCAATAATTACACCTAAAACAATTCCCATTCCATAAACCTCTTCCCCATTAGTCCACGCAACCCATGGAATGGGATCCCCTTCTCTACTCAACAATCCCAAAGGCTATCCCACTTCCCTTAAGGGATCCAACATAGGTTGTCCAGGAAATATCACTATTGGGATTCTATGGAATTATAAGCTATAGTGAATTTCCTCAATGACAACCATTATCATTTCGTACAACCACAACGCTCACTTTATTTGTGGTTGTAGCTTTCGATCATTCATTTATAGCATGCTCATGGCAGTTTGTTTAAGGATAATTCTCCTGATTTCCCCAAACAAAGGATAGTTCGTAGGTTAAATTTGAACTATCGATAGTTGGGGCTATCTGCTAATTTGAGCGACACCCAACCTTAGAACTCCCCTCTCAATTCCTTCAACCCAAAATAATAATTTTCTTGCATGGAAAAAAGTAAATATTTTTAAAGTTGCATGGCATGAAGGGGCCATGTAACCTTACAGAGACCCATATATCTCCTTCATGAGCTAACCACCCCTAAGGCTTAAATAAACAATAATTAACTAATAATCAAGGGACATAATTAAGGTTACAAAGAATTTGATTTAAATCACTTACTAAGGTATTTTCCCTTAGCCTACTTAAGCCCCCTTGTATTTCGCCTCTTGTGGAGTCCTAGCCCCCATTCTTTTTGTCCTTCTCTTCTGCAATTGGTGATGTATTTTACTATCATTCAATGATTGGTTACAATTTACATTTGACAACTTATAGCCATTCATCATGTACATACACAATATTGAACCAAGGATCAAAACTAGGGTATTATGTTCACCTCCCCCTATATTTTGCACCATCCTTAGTGCACATCATCATTATATAGTAACAACGAATTTTTTTACATTAAAATTTTCAAAATAAATGTGGATATGCCTCTCACATTGCATCCTCTAGCTCCCATATTACTTATTTGGGGTAGCAATGGCTCCATTGGACCTTTACCTACCCTATGACTCTATTCTTGAGTATACATGGAACTCTCCTTCCGGTTCCACGTAAATCGAATCCCAATTAGTGATGGTTAGGGTCATGCACATACTTTTTCAATAACGACACATGCAAACACATTATGAACTTTTATGGCAACATGAAATGAAAGCATGTATGCAACATGTCCTACCCTATCCTGGATCTCAAAAGGACCACAATATCTAACTATCAATTTAGTGCAACTCCTCAACTTCGATGAACTTTTCTTTTATTTCACATTCAGAAACACATGTTCCTCAACTTTAAATTCCCTTGGTATTCGTCCTTTATTTGTGTAACTCTTTTGCATATCATGTGTCGTGTTTAAATTGAACTTGATTTTGACCATTTTCTCCTCCATTTCTCTAAGAAATTATATCCCAAGTACTTCTATATATGTCGAATTGTCCCAACTAAGTGAAATATTACACTTTCTACCATACAATGCCTCACATGGACTCATCTCCAGTGAAACTTGATATCCATTACCATAGGCAAATTCTACTAATTGCAAGTAATCCTCCCACTTATATGGTTTATCCATCACATATATTCTTAACATGTATTCAAACACTTGATTGACTCTCTCTATTTCCCCATCAGTTTGTGGGTGATAGGTTTTACTGAAGTTCAAATTTGTATCAAAACCATTGAACAATCCTTTCCAAATGTTTGAGGTAAACTTTGGACTCTGTTTGAAATAATTGATTTAGGTATCCCCTACAACTTGGAAATCTCCTTCAAGTAAATATTTGTTATATTAGCTACATTATGAGTCAACTTAACTAGAATAAAGTGCACAACTTTGGTCAATTTGTCCACCACTACCATTATTGAATCATGTTACCATGTTACCTTGGGCAACTTGGTGATGAAATCAATAATTACCACTTCCCATTTCCACTACGGAATTGGTAATGGTTGTAGCAACCCTGTTGGATGTCTATGATCATCCTTTACTCTTTGACATTCCATACACCTAGCGATATAGTCAATCACAATATTCTTCATTCATGGCCAAAAATATTGACTACTTATTGTTGCAATTGTCTTTTGATAACCAATAT
Source organism: Picea engelmannii (assembly GCA_009831015.1). Classification (NCBI taxonomy): domain Eukaryota; kingdom Viridiplantae; phylum Streptophyta; class Pinopsida; order Pinales; family Pinaceae; genus Picea; species Picea engelmannii. The sequence goes on from ML777479.1 coordinate 328,562, forward strand.
GTCTAGCATACAGAAAATTATGCATTTCTTTTAAAATTGGTTTCCTTAATTCATAAGAACTAGGAGCATACACTCTTTTTTTAAGCATAAGAAGGCCATTCTCTTCAAAATTATACCCCTCATACTTTTGTACACTCTCTTGTTGCAAGCCTTCCTTGATATGAAGATAATGCTCATCAAAGGTAACAACCTCAAGAATTTTGTTTCTCAAATCAAATTTGCACATACTGCTAGTTGTAGCATGCATTGCATGTATTCCTCTGTTGAGTGCATCAACAACATTGTTCTCTTTCCCTTTAATATGTTTGATATCAAATTCATATTCATTGAGAAATTTAAGCCATCTTGTTTGCCTAACATTTAAAGTCTCATGTTCAAATAAATATTTCAGACCATCATTGTTTATTCTTAACTCGAACTTTCTCCCCATCAAGTGATGTCTTCACATCTTTAGTGCATGAACTATTACAACAAGTTCTAAGTCATGTGTGACATAATTCTTTTCATGCTTCTTAAGATTTCTAGATTCATAACAAATCATGTGCCCATTTTGAGTAAGAACTCCACCCAGTCCCTCTTTGCAAGAATCTGTACATACTACGAAATCTTCATTCGGGTCAACAATCTTAAGAATGGATGCACTAGTAAGCAATTTTTTTGACAATTGGAAGCTTTCTTCACACTTTGGTGTCCATTCAGATCTAATTCCTTAATTCTATAAATATGTAATGGGATGAGAAATCTTGGAAAAACCTTTTATGAATCTTTTGTAGTATATAACAAGCCCCATGAATGACCTTACCTTGGCTATGTTCCTAGGTGTAGGCCATTCCCTAATAGCTTCAATATTCTCTAGATCTACGATTATTCCTTCCTTAGAGATTACATGTCTTGACTAATGAATCTACCTCTAATAAAAGGAACACTCGATTAACTTCACATACAACTAATTCTCTCTTAGTACGTGTAGTACTAACCTCAAGTGCTCTTCATCTCCCTCCTCTAAATTTGAATAAATAAGAATCAATTTAGGGATAGAATTGCAAACTTATCCAAGTAATTTCCAAATATTCCATTCATTAAGCACATGAAAGTAGCAGGTGCATTTGTCAGTCCAAATAGTACAATTGCAAATTCAGAGTGCCGATACCGCATTCTAAAACTTGTCTTATTAATGTCTTCATCCTTTATCCTTATATGATGGTAACTTGATCTCAAATCTTGATTTGAAAATATCCCTCTCAATTGACCAAATATTCACCAATTATTGGTAGATAATATTTATTTCTCACAATGAACCTTGTTCAACTATCTAAACTCAATGCACATCTGCAAAGTCTCACATTTCTTCTTCAAAAAGAGCATTGGTACTCCCCAAGGAGAGGCAATTGTGCATATATACCCTTCTTTAACAATTCTTCTAATTGTGTTTGCAACTCCTTCAATTCAGGTGTACTCATTATGTATGGAGTCTTAAAATTAATAGAGAAATCAATATCTCTTTTTGGTGGTAAACCTGGTATTTCCCCAAACACATGTACATACTCTTGTAGCATTGGAAAATCTTTGAGATTTGGACTTATAAATTTCCCTGGATCTTCTACATGAGTTGCATACAATTGACACCCTTTTCTGAAGCATATCTTCAATTGTAAGGATGAAATCTCCCTTATAGAAATGGGCATGTGAATGCCTTTCACTGTCTTCTTCTTTCCTTCATCAAGATAAGTGAAAAATCTTACTATGACAATCCTAGATAGCATGATGTGCATCCAACCAGTCCATTCCAACATGAACATCATATGAAATCAATGGTATTATGTTCAGGTCTGCAATAGTGTTGGCACCATCTATATCTAATGGGCAACCTTTGACAATCTCATTAATTTTCCTTTTAGTTATGGTAGCCAATTGAACCAATAATGATTTCTCATGCTTACTTATTTCCAAATGAAATATTTAAACCAAATTAGGGGCAATGTAACTATGACTTGCTCATGAATCAATTAAAATTACAATGGGTTGATGGGAAATCTTACATTCAACCTCAATCATGTGTTACTAATGATATGCCTATTGATTTTCCAAGGAAGCATATAGTCTTGGGATGTTCCTGCCCACATCTTCCACTATAGTTTCCTCATGTATGTTGTGTGTGTTTATTGTTCTTCCTTCCTTTTGAGGTCAATCTATGTACAAATGGTTTCCTTCACATCTCCAACATTTTGTTGGCTTCCTTTCCCTTTTCCCAAGAATTTTTATATCTAAGATCCACTCTGAATTGATTGGAACTGCTTATATGTATTAGGAATATTCACAAAGAAACAAGGTTGAAATCCCTTCTTCCTTTGATCTTGCTTGTCCTTTTTCTTATCTCTCCAAGACTTTTGAAAATGTGCTTTGCCTTTTCTCTGGTCATACAATTATTCGACCTTCTTTATTGTCTCTTCAAGAGACTTAGATTCATCAAACTGAATTTTATCTCTGCAAAATGTAGGCAACCCACTTAGGAACCTCTATATTTTTCCTACTCATCTTTAATAAGCTAACATACCTTGGCCGCTCCAAAAAATTATCCTCATATTCTTCCATAGTCATATTTCCCAACTTGAATTCAAAAAATTCCTGCATCTTCTCATCATAATAGTGCTTAAAAAGATAATGTTGTCAGAAATACTTCTTGAACTACTTCCAAGAACTTCTCTTCTCATCGATGTGCTTAACTTGTATCAATTGGTCCCACCACATAGAATCTTTCCCCTATAGATTGTATATGATTATTATGGATTATCAATTGGATGAATAATTATGCAGCTGAAAGTATTTCCTTATTCCCAACAACCAAGCTTCAACATACTTTCCCATATCAAAGATTGATGGTTTGATCTTCCTAACTTCTCCTTGCACTGGTTTTTCCCATACCTTCTCCTTCGATGTATGAATGGAGACACTTCTAGGCTACTTTGTAATTCTTTGGATGCATATGGCTTCCTTGTTGATGTTTTGGTGAGTGATGATGCCTTTGAGTTTTGGTATCACTTCTTGAGTGTCGGGATCTTCCATTGTTTTCTCTTCTTGGATGGACCATGCCTCCTTCCTCATACCTTGAACTTGATCCATTCTTCATTTGATTTTGCAAATGATTTAAGCTCCGTAGTAGTTAACTTTTTAGCTAATTTTTATCCTCTCAAGCTTTTAATATCCTCTTGTTATCATCTCTACGATTATGCACCTCCCTCTTTAAGCTCCTTATAGTTTCTACCATCTCTAATGAATCCTATTACCCCCCGGGCTAAGGGTAACTAAGGATATGATGTCTCAAGGCCTGCAAGTTGAAGACATGTAGTGTAGAGAGCCAGATGACTAGTTGAGCCCACATTGAGTAGACATATCTCTTCCTCTCCACCACATATCACTATTCATCGACAATAACATAGTAGCATCCATCACACCAGCTTGGCCCATAAAGGACAACATGTCTTTCTTCATGAGGTAACAATTTCGATCTCGTGGTAAGTGTCATTTTAATAATTGAAGCACTTGATCATGTTACAAAGAGTCCTTTCTTGATTCTAAAAACATTTTCTTGAAAATTATACCTTTTGCCTCATTTCACGTTGGTGGTTGACATGATTTCCTATTAAGGGGGTCACCCTCGAGAAATGGTTTGCTACTGGGGGGTATCCTTGTAGGATCATCATACCATTCATGCACATACTTATCACTTTTAACACCTCTTCCCCTTTGTTTCGTGATCTTTTGGGCTCATTGACCCCAAGAAGGGCGTGTACCTCATTTCATGGAAATAAGGGGCTAAAGGCCTAGAGGTGTTGTAGTTGGAAAAAGTTAAAAGACATCAATTATCTTTCTAGATGCTCGCCCTAAGGTCCTAAGATAAATGAAATGCTTCTCCATAAAAATGAAGGACCTTTTAAAAAAGAAAACAAATAATTAATAAATGTCTCGCTTGTTGGGGGAATGCATTTGCAGTGTCTTTTAATTTCCAATGCGTATGACACTCGATGTGTTCCTAGCTTCAAGTGGCATTATGGTTCTCTTTAATTTCCATTGCACATAGCACTCAATGTTCACACCATAATAAATTAATGGCAAATAAAAGGGCTCGGAAAAATGTTGCATTACAAATGAAGGATGCAACACACCCTCCATAAAGGAACCCATAAATGAGACGATATGAGCGCTTGATATGTGAAGAACCCCATGCCCAAAACTCATACCCCCATCCACCTTGCATTCGCTACATGAATTAGAGAATTTATTCTCGGTAAACACTCCTTGACTCGGGAATTGGTCTACCTAATAGGGCACCATGACAACCTTCCCATACTTAAATTTGGAAAATTTTGTAAGGTCTTTGAGCATTTGTTTAGTTTGAAAAAGGGGGATTTAGTGCACATGTTTGGGTGGTTATTTTATTAAATGTGTCTTACTTGGCATGATACATGTGACTTTTGGACACTTGGAGGGAATACTTGTTTGGCTTTGCAGGACCTTGCTAGGCGAGAGCTATCCCTGGAGGAATTATGCCATTTTGACCTTCATGGGGGGTTGAAAACCCCCAGGATGGATTCCATACCCCACAGGTTGGGTAGAGCACCACAAAGCCTTCATTTGCAAATGATAGAGGATATTGCCTTTGGAGGCACTTTGACAACATTCGAGGATGATATCATAGCCCTTTGCACCTAGATGTTGGCTTTTGGAGGCCTAGGACGTCTCCTTTGAAGCCCTTGACATCATTTGGAGGCTAGGGTTTGGTGGGCTTCATGGTTCCGAAGGTGATGTGATGTGGTTTGAAGGAAAGATATGCATGATATGACACTCTAGCACATGTGATCTTGACACATGGCCTTTGGAGGCCCAACGATCTGCATTTTGAGGCTCAACATCTCACTTTTACGCCTCACGTCACCCTTCTAGGGCATGAGTTCACCCTTTTTAGGGGTTTACTTTATATATTTTTTATATTTGTAAGTTGTAAGAGCAAATAAAAGGGGTCAACCCTCTTTTAATTTGTTGTTGACAATTTTATGTGGACAAATTGGTTTAGATGGCCTCATATATATAGAGGTCGTCTCTTTTTAATTTTCATATCTCATCACTTGAGAATTACATACTATTGGATTGAAATTTAAACCTCTTTGGGAAATTCGCTATCTCTTGTATCGTGTGCAAAATAGAGGCTTTACTTTTCTATTGGTGGAAGAAAGGCTAACGACTTCTCTTGAATGCTTGTTGTTGGCAATTTGTTGGAATTTCTTGATAAAGTAAGGGTTTTGCATGCTCTCTCTTTGATTAGTTAAGGAATTTATGCAATATTGTGTTTTTCTTCTTAATTTCAAGGTTATTAATCAAACCCTTGGAGGATTATAAGGGCATACACCCTCCATCAAGAAATTTTCTTCTATTGTTATTGAAAAGGCTTAAGGGTTACTACAAGGAGTAAGGCGGTTTGCACCCTTGTAGCTTAACCTTGTTAGGGTTTGTTTTCTCTTGGGATTAAATGGGCCTACACCCCTAGAAGAGTAATAAACCCTAACTTGACTTGGTTGTGACCAAGAAAGAGACTTAATAATCCAATAGATAAAGCACTAGTTGCATTGGAGATTGAATATTGTTGCATTGGTAAACATGAATTTAAAGAGATTGAATTGTTTAAGGTTGGATCTAAATTTTACACGCTTTAAGCTATCTTTTGCCTAGGGTCGTCTTGATTTGCTAATTGATTGAGCTATTGCAACAAATATTAGGCTACAACCAATAGGGTTGCAACAAACTTACTCTTTCATACTCTTTTCTAACTTTTCTACCGCTGAAATTTACTTGTAAGCTGTGATTTTTGATCTATTGTTTAAGAGCTATTGTTTGGGTGGCTTACTTGTTGATTTTAGTGGCTAGAACTTGTTGTTGTAGCAAAATTTTGCTACATTACTAAGGCTGTTATAAAAATATTTTGATAACATTCTTAAACAACCCTTATTTGTCATCAAAATCTTGGTCTGATCATTGGAATATTGTGTGTTATTTGCAAGTTTTATTTTCCAACATCATACACTTGATTTTGATGCATATAGGGGCTTCCGTAGTGCAAGATATTAGATATTATTTTCATGCTTTAACTTGCATCTGTTATAATTTCTTCATTGCTGATATATATTTCCATACTAGTGCAATTTTGGGACAACAAGGTTTCTTGTTGATTCCACACTGGTTTTGAGGCTTATATTATCATATATTGTCTTGTTTTGGTTTTCCTAACACTATTTTGTAGGCACACAACCTTGGCAACCATTTACCAACTCCACTGACTATTTTCCAAGCCTCAAATACATCCTTGACCTTGACCTTTAGGGGTGTTCTTCTAGTTCCTTGTTTCTCCCTGTGCAATCCCCCCCTAGGGCCACCCAGGAAGTCTCCCTTGTATTGGAATTTTCCTTCACTAAAATGAGGGGGACATCTATTGAGGTAACAATGATAGGTGTTCCTAGTTGTGTCACACACTCTTTTCTTGGGTTGGGATTTTCCCAAACTACAAAATGTGTGATAACAACTCCATTCTCTTTCTATGTCGATGTTCATGCCTCTAACTTTTTCTTCATGGATGCTAGGTCTTTTCCATATTTCATTTCTTGTCTTCAATAATATTCCTATATTATGTTATTTACTTGTCCTTGATGTAGCTTTGACTCTTTAAAAAGTGTGCATACCAATAAAGTGTTAGATACATCTCAATTCCAGGTCTGTAGATTTTTCTTTCAAATGTTGGTAATTGTGCACTTCAACATATCAAATCAAGGCTACATGTCTCTTTTTTATCTCAAGTTCTGAATGATTCTAGAGCACTTCTCCAATATCTGATCCAAAAAAATTATTCCCCCCTTATTAACCTTCCAATGACTACACCCATAACCAATTTGGGTTTCTAAGTTGGAATTTATGGCTCTATACAATCCTTTCTATCCATGAACATTATGTCAAACACTTATCCTACAAACTACATTCTCCTAAACTTTTCATAGTGCTAACTCTAAAATTCAGGTACTTCTTCATTTATGCTCGATAAGGTACCCAAATACTCTAGCAGCCTTCCAATTTGGTAATTGTGGTACTCAATTCAACATTTGGAAGTTTCCAACACTATTTTCCCTAATTATTCTCATGGAGAAATTTCATTAAACATTTGTCACACTGATCCATAATTGATCATTATATAATTTTTCATCTATTTTGGTACTTTCTAGGTGGAAAATTAGAGTAATTAGCTTGCAAGTCCTAGTTTGGTGATGTGGGGTTTGAAACCCTCCACATCTAGTTTGAGGCATCAAACAACACAAAAATATTTCCATTGGTGTGTGTTATCCCCCATTTCTAGGGATAACTAAGGACAGGATGTCTCGAGGTCCACAAGTTGCAGACATGGAGTACTGAGAGGCAACATGAGCAGGAAAGGGCCCCTATCATACCACACATCACCATCCTTCAATGGCAACACCTTCCACCACACCCAGCTTGGCCCAAATAGGACAACAAGTCTTGTTTCATGAGGTAACAAGTCTAGTGTCATGGTAAGTGTCATTTTAATATTTGGAGCATTTGAACATGTTGCAAAGGATCCTTTCTTGATTTTGAAAACATTTTCTCATAAATTATGCCTTTTTCCCTATTTCACCTTGGTGAGTGTCATGGTTTCCTAGTAAGTGGCCACCCTTAGGGAAAGGGTTGCTACCGAGGGGTCTCCTTGAAGGGTCATCGTACAATTCTTGCTCATACTTACATCACTTTTTCCCCTTCACTTCCCCATCTTTTAGGTTTTCGGGCTTATTGACCCAAGAAGGGCATGTACCTCATTTCATGGGAAGAAGGGGCCATTAGGCTCAGAGGTGTCCTAGAAAAAACATCATTCAATAGAGGCTCATCTTGGGATCTCGAGACCAATGAAACACTTCTCAAAAAATTAAGAGACCCATAAAATAAATAATTAATTAATCAATAACACTTCCCAAGGTAGAGTGTTTGTGGGCTATGCATTTCATTTTAGTGCTTGTTACCGAAAAAATTGGTCTATGCGGACACATCCTGATCTCCCTAGACTCGGAAACCAAGACTTGAACAAAAAAGACAAAACATAGAACTTTCTCTAGGTTGATATAATCAAATTTCCAATTAGCGAAGGAGTCATACCTTGTAATCGATGGTTGTCATCGCTAGTTGTATTTTCCAGTTGCTTTGTCGTAAGATTTATGTATGATAACCTGCAAGAAACACACGACAACAAAGGTGAAAGAAACAAGTATAATTTTATGCAACCTATGCAAATGATCAAGGAGAGATGCATCAAAGATAATCAAATATAGACAACCTTTGTGGGAAAGAAACTATATTACTATATTAATAATAATAAAAAGAGATTACAACCAAAGTTGCCTTGATGTTGTGAAGCTCCTTCCAACAAGCTCATTGCTCCAATACTCACAATGCATCCATGAAATCCATAACCATCAATTGACTCCTTTAGCTAAGATTGAATTCCTCAAAGACAAATAATTACTAACAATCTTCTAATAACAAACCAGAAGAAAATCTATCAATCATTATCCTCAATCCACTATTCACTATTTGCTATTAACCTTTCCTCACGAGGGAAGCCTTCTTTTATAGATTGAAGAGAAAAAGGGTGAGGAGGTTACGATCCCCTTAGATCACAAGTACAGGTGAGATCCAAGCTTATCATAGGACACCACATCTCAAATCTTCTCTTCTAGAATCTTCTCGAATTTCATTGTTTTCTCCCCTTTTCAGATGTGTCACTCCCTGCAATGGAGCAACCTGAGACACTGCCGCACCCTGCAGTGGTGCAACATGTGAAACTTGAGGGTGTCACACCCTACAAAGATGCAAGCTACGACACTCTCTAAAATTAAGGCTTTAAAGGCCCTAATAACATGTTTAACCCTTTTTGCATGCTTGCCTTCTCTCAAAGTACATAAGTACATCCTATTGATTGTGAATAGATGAGATAAAGTCGAACACCCATAGAATCATTCAATTAAAGGTCATTGATGAAAATCTATCATCAAAGGCGAGGAACCTTGCCATTGAGACATGCAAGTTCCAAGGTACTATAGAGTTTCTAAACCGTCTTCCTAGATAATGTGCCTTGCCATTGAGACATGCAAGTTCCAAGGTACTATAGAGTTTCTAAACCGTCTTCCTAGATAATGTGTTGAAGTTGATAAGAAGTGGTCTGTAACATGAGGGCCTTGATGTATCCCCCATCAACAACATGAAACAAGTGCAAATATTTGAAGTACATAGATCATGGATTGTTGTAAGACTGACTCAGGGGTGGCTGACATTGTAAAAGGTTCTAATAACTACAAAGATGAACGACATAATAGAAGGCTTCTTTCAACTTGACTTCTCTTGAACATATGGATGACATGACAATTGTCCTTGCAACATTGACTCAAAAGAGGATCACAAACCAAATTGTAGACTCATGAAGGAATATTATCAACAAGAGACAAATGGATTTCCCAACTTTAACACAAGGAGTGAAAGGCTATCATGTTCAAGAGTGACTAGCAGCCCAAGATTAATACATATTTTATATAAGTTCCCTTCCCAATTTCCCCCCACCATTCTGGCGAGTACATCTTTATTTTTACACAAGCTTGAGGATGATAACATATGCTTGTACTATAAGCTCATCTTTCAGATGAGTCCTTCAGAGTATTTTTAACAAACCCTAGGAAGGAGTGGTTTGGTCCCATATGAGTCTTTCAATGTAATTTTTATGAGTCCAGAGAAAGTAAACTCGGTGGTTTTTCATGTTTAGAGAGTTTGAAAAACACTTAAAGAAAACTTCAGGATTAAATTTCTCCTAAATTTAGTCTCCCAAGCCCGAAAAAGTATAAAATAATACCTAGGAGAACACTTCTAGCCATGATTGATTAGAGTATTCCTTTTTTGTAATTAATCATACTCATCCCGAAAATGGGGTAAACTAAAGCTGAATAGATTCCCTTTTAAATCCTTTAACGAGCGTGAAAGGTAGCAAGTTCGCTTATCGATCTTTTCATGTTTAGGGAGTCTGAAAAGAGATTAAAGAAGACTCCAAAGAGTTCATTTTTCGTATAACTTTTATGAGTCTAAAAAAGAGATAAAAGTATACTTGGTAACCTATTCTCATGTATTAACGAGCAAGAGAAAAAACAAATATTGATCTCAGTCTAGAAAAGACTATTATGTTACGATGGGAACGATCCCCAAGCAAGGATCACTCCTAGTAGCGTGCCTCTCTAGAAGTATTTCCTTCCCATCCTTCCTGGTAGAAGCTAGTGGCTTTGCTCCAACATGATGTATAGAGGCTGGAGATCTGCCCCCCAAGCATTGTTTCCTCTATCAACGCTTCTTCTTTCCTCGTTTAGGTGTCTAGTTACTAATAGGAATATTTTCAGTAGGTGAAGGAAAACAAGGTTCAAGTATTCTATCTAAAGGAAGACTTGATTCAGATGGAGAGGGATCTGTTTCATTTTTTAACGAGATTGACAAAGACAATGAACTATGCACATAGGGATCAGTTTCATTTTTTAACGAGCTTGAAATCGAAAATGAACTATGCTCATTAAGACCAGGTACTACCAAAGGATCAAGAGATTCTAGCAATTGTTGCACCTGAGTCGAAATCATGTTGACTTGGGAAACAAAAGTAGGAATGTCAGGTGGTGGTAGTGGAAAATTTCCCATCAAAGATGAATCTTTCAAAAGACCCACTCCAACATCCTCATATGAAGATAGGGTTTTCTCTATAAAAGGAACACTACCAATGCATGAATTTGAATTAAAGTAGGAAAGTTAGTCTACCGTGACTATATTTCCTTGATGAGGGAAATGTAGTACATGAAACAGGGTAGAAACTATGGAAGACATAGTGTAAATCCAACTACGTCCTAGCAGAAGATTTTAATCGAGTGGTGCATCAACAACTTGTACTTCAACAATAATTGTCTTACCTTCTAACTCAATTGGTAATGCATTAAGTACTCCAAACGGTTTAAATCCTCTACCGTCAAATGATTTTAATGTATGAGGTGATTGGTCAATCGATGGAGAACCAATAGCTCCAACAGTTAAGAGACATCATACAAATCGAGGCTCCTTTGTCTATAACAGTATGAAAAATAGTCTTTTTTCACACAATGAATTGAATTTTAAATGCAAGTTGGTGAGGGAGCCTTGGAAGATGAGTTTTCAATTCAAAGGCTATCATATTCACATCACTAGGGTCAATTCCACCAATGGATGAAAACAATGCTCTTCATTGCGCAGGGCAAGATTGGAGGACTTCGAGGGACGACATCGCAAAAGGAGCTTGAGATAAATCTTCTACAATACTATAGTTTTGAGCATCTCGCGCATGAAGATTAAAAGACTACCTATGGACAACACCTTTTGGAGGTGGTATAATCATTGTTTTTGAACTTGGTCGATCCATTTGTAGTGAACTAGTAGGTGGTGGGGTAGACGCAGAAGGATTCTAATTAACACTTCCATTCGAGGAAGGATAGTCTTTGGCTCGCGTTGTGAGGGAAACCTCTTTATCTTTATATGTTGTACACATAAGTACATAAGATCTTCTTGATGCAGAGGGTTGTTATTGAGTAACCATTTGAGTTTGTTGAGATGGAAAAGTATTGGTAAACACAACAGGTGTGGTTGAAGTTACTTTAAGGAAATGATTTACATCGGCATGACATGGACACTATTTAGTGTAATGATCCTCATCGCAAATGAGACAAGGATACTTAGATTTATGTTTTTCCTTATCTTCAACAGGTGGATTTTTTGGTTTTTCTTGTTGTTGGGCATTTTGTTTTTCTTTTCCTTTTCTTTTTTTCTTATTTCTATTTTTAGTGTTTGGTGTATTAGGACTAGTCATAGTGGTGGGAGTTGTCTTGGGGTTGGGAGTTGTGGTAGAAGTCTTACTTTTAGTCTCTTGATTAACATAACCAATCACACCATCAACAACGTGAGATTCCACAAGAGGTGTTGGGTTTGTATTTTTCAATGAGCGAGGAGAGTGAGGAATCATATCGTGTAATGTTCCAGTCTGAGAATATACCAAATCAAGATATTGAGCACGACTAATGGTTTTTTCTTCAATAACTACTCCTCCCATAGCAACATCTCGAGTGATGGGTCCTAGAAGAGATTTAGTGAACCATTTAACTAATAGTTGATCGGGAATATGAGCTTTGATTAATCGTCTTCACCTTATCCACTCATGAATATGATCAGAAATATGAGTAGAGGTGGTTTTTCGTAGTGAAGTTAAAATTTTAGTACTTGTTTCATATCAAAAAGGTAGTTGAAAATGTGTGAGTAAGGCCATGGCTAATGAATTTAAGTCACAAAAGGATCCTCCATGTAAATCAACATACCACTTAGTTGTGGCTCCTGTAAGAGTTCTTTAAAAAAACATAAGCGTATACAATCATCCATCAATGAGTTTTATGAACACCAAATATGGAAAGTCACGACATGATTATTAGGATCATCTCCTGGTTTACCATCAAACTTCGGAATATCCAAGGGTAATTTGGCAGGAATAACTGGCCAAAAAGGAGAGTGTGAAATAGGATCAATCATTAATCGAGACAAGTATGGTAAATCCGAAGTGGATAAAAATGGAAAGTGTCGATTAACTTCAGGATATTGGTAACTTTGAGAAGGAAGTCCTGTCGAAATACCAATAGGACCATATGCAACTTGTAAAGGTGCATTATATATCGATCCTATTGTAGGTTGTTGTTGGGGGTTTTGGGACATATAAGTAGGGATAACTTGTTGACTAGGCATTCCTCCTTGAGGATGAATACCCATTTGAACAGGTTGACTCCATGTAGGGTTCATGGTTCCTAGAAAAGGTTTCCCAGGATTAAGACCTCGGAAAACAGGGTTAGAGTGTCTGGCTTGGGTTTTTTCGGGAAAAATTGGCCCAAGATTTAGAACTGGGAAAATCGGGTTAGAGGAACCTATGTGATGGGTTCCTCCACCTAAAATGCATGCCAAGGTAGTGTTCCCCCCATACTGTTGTCGTGTCTCAAGATTCCAATATGGTCATGTAACATGTGATCCAGTAAAAGGTTTACCCATAATAAATTTTTGTCCTCCAACTAATGGTTGCCCCCCGACCAGAATTTGTGTCCCAACATAAAACTGAGATCCAGAAGGATGTTGACCACTTTTTCCTCTAGGAGGGTTTGATATTCCTAGTAAACTATGCGTAGGATTAAGAACTCGTCCACTAAGAGAATTATGTATAGGAGGAAGTTATTAACCTTCTCTAGGAAGAAGCGATGTTCCAATGATATTTTGAGATGTTGAAGAACTACTATCTTGAAAAGGTAGAGTTGGTGCAATCATCATGGCACTATTCAATTGACTAGGAAGGAAAATACTTGTCCCACTTGATACATGACCTGAAATAGCAACAGTATTACCTATTTTTCCCACAGGATGACCAACGAAAAGGTTTGAGTATGTGGTGATTGTACTAGTAACAACATGTGTAAGTGGTGTAGTAAAAGATGGTTAACTAATGCCCAACCTATCAAAAATATCATGACCCAAGGGAGTTATCCATAAAGGACAAAATTATTTCTACTTGGATCTGATATGTCAGAGTTATGAGCAAGGGTGGTGAATCCTTCACTTTGATTAGGTTGTCCTGATTCTATATTTTCTTCTTCAAAAGGCCTTGACGATAATCTAGGATAATCTTCAGTTACAATTTCTCCTAAATAATTTACTCGAAATAAAAGTGGACCAAGGGGATCAGTTAATGGTGGGTTTGTAGGATGGATAATACCTTCCTGAACACTTGTGATAACTCCCTCGGAACATTGAATCAAAGGAGTAGCATCACTCCAAGTGTCAGAGTAATTTTCCTCGTCAATAATATCTCCACGAGAAGTATCTTTTGGTGAATGGGGAGGTATTGGTTGATAATATTCGTGAGGTAATCCCTGCATCCTACATGAGTGACGAAGACCATCTTCAGCCATGATAGAAAGGGTATATAAGTTAAATCCCACTATAGAAAACAAACAACACTAAGCTAAAAAACTAGGAAGCAAACCATTCAAACAAAACTTTTCACAGTGAACGCACTAGTTGGTGATGAAATCCAACGTCGTGAGAGAAATGTAAAAAGGGTTGGGGTAGAGTGGGTGGACCAATTACATTGGTGACCTTAACAAACTTATTCCCTAGTGAAAGTTCCCACACGAAATAACCGCAGGTTACCCTTCCAGGAGCCCAAGTGAGTTTGACCAACGTCTGACCTAGGTACAACAAAGACTTTCCCCTCTGTTGTCACCTTGTGTAGGAGTCCTAAATATTATGGCCTCTAAGGTTACCAGTTACAACACCCAAGCCTAGGGAAACAATCGACAGTTGAGTATGCATGCAAGGGCCAAGTCGAAACCTGAAATCCCCTTGAGAGGTGCCTCAAACCAAGGTAAGACCTCCCAAGTGATCCCCAAGTGTCTAACACCATTTTTTTAATACGTGTATACCACTCCACCAAGATCAACGAAGTGGGTTTAATTACTTCGTTGATCCCAATGTGGCCTCGTGATTTACCCTTATGTGAGAAGGGTTGCCCAAGACAGAGATGTGGCAATTGGATTTGTCTCCCTAACACAAGATCTAATGTTTTTTTGACAACTTTGGAGAGTTGTCCTCGACAGGTATTCCAAATCTCTACACCTAAGCTAATGTTGGTGTGCTACCAGATAAAATATATCAAATGAATTTTATTAGCACTTAGTTTTAAGGGCTGTTTTTTTACTCAAAAGGATGCAGAAGTGAAACTAATGAGGTTTGGCCTGGACTCAAAATATCATGCAATAAGATATGAAATGCAATTCCTATTCGATGAATCCTAATTACATGAGAGAGAAGGAACCTTTCTTTTGAAATGCAAAACTCAAAATACAATTATTTTCAAGAAATATTCCAATATTTTCACAAAACAATCAATGACTTAATTATTCTAATTCAACCTAAAAGTCTAAATACATAAGCCTTTTCCTCTTGATTTCAAAATGCAAATGAATGCAATTGTACTTAAGTTCTTTCTTTTTCAATTAATATTAAAGTTTGTAACGAAAGAAACAAAAGATTCTTCAAGGGAAAAATATACATCCACAACTCAAGACACAACAAAAAGATACAATAAAAACTCCCACAATGATATTTCCAAAACTACAAAGATATTTCAAATGCAAAGAAAAGGATAGAAAATATTTATTTATTTTCAAAACAAAAGCCTTAACACAAAAGATAAGAGAAAACCATTCAATAAAACAATTTGACAAAAGCAATTAAGGGCTAGTTGAGAGACACTCAAAGACCATGCTAAGACATTATACCTCTTTCATATATAGGAAAAAATTACCAAAGACAAATCCAAGAAGTCATGAATAAATTAAAACAACGATAAAAAAACAAGCTTTAAGACTACCAAGAAGACTATAAAGCAAACCTGAGATTCACAACAAAAGTCAAATCCAAGACTTGTGTAGGAAAAAATTCAAATAAAATTTGATTTTCCAAGAAGTGTCGCGGGATACTGTGGCACACATAGAGAAAATTCAAAGTGTTGTAGGCTGCAAACTATGCACAGTGCGACAATGTCGCACTGGTTCTCAAAGGCACAGTGTGACAATCAAGAAAAGCTTGGAAAAAAAAAAACTAATGAAGATTTCCAGTGAATTTCAGGGTTGGATAATCACAAAATGTCAAGTGAAGACTCAGAGATATAAAGAAATGAAACGTAGCAAGGCTAAGAGAAAAACGTTGAAGGAAATGTCCCCAGTGGAGTCACCAATTTTGTTACCAAACAAATCAATCTATGCAGACATAGATCGATCTCCCTAGAATCAGAAACCAAGACTAGAACAAAATAGACATAACATATAACTTTCTCTAGGTTGATATAATCAAATTACAAATTAGCGAAGGATTCATACCTTGTAATCGACAATTGTCCTTACTAGTTGTATTTTCCAATTGCTTTGTCGTAAGATTTATGTATGATAACCTGCAAGAAACACAAGCCAACAAATTTGAAAGAAACAAATATAATTTGATGCAACCTATGCAAATGATCGAGGAGAGATGCAACAAAGATAATCAAATATAGACAACCTTTGTGGGAAAGAAACTATATTACTGTATTAATGATAATGAAAAGATATTACAACTAAAGATGCCTTGATGTTTTGAAGTTGCTTCCAACAAGCTCATTGCTCCAATACCCACAATGCATCCATGAAATCCATCACCATAAATTGACTCCTTTAGCTAAGATTGAATTCCTCAAAGAGAAAGAATTACTAACAATCTTCTAATAACAAACCTGAAGCAAAGCTATCAATCATTATCCTCAATCCACTATTCATTAATTTCTATTAACCTTTCCTCATGAGGGAAGCCTCATTTTATAGATTGAAGAGAAAAAGGGTGAGAAGGTTAGGATGAGAGGTTAGGATCCCATTAGATTAGGACTATAGGTGAGATCCAAATTGATCATAGGATACCTCATCTCGAAGCTTATATTCTAGAATATTCTCGAATTTCATCGTTTTCTCCCCTTTTAATTTGTGTCACACCCTACGGTGGAGCAACCTGAGACACTGTCGCACCCTGCAATGGTGCAACATGCAACACTTGAGGGTGTCACACCCTATAGTGATGCAAGCTATGAAACTCTCTTAAATTAAGGCTTTAAAGGCCCTAATAACATGTTTAACCCTTTTTTCATGGTTGCCTTCTCTCAAAGTAAGGTTCTTCTTCATCAATGATAGCTTGTATGCTCTGAATGATAGAGGATAAGTGAACATTGTCATTTGTGAAAAAATATTATGTAGTAGTGCCCCTTATTGTCTTCAACTTGGAAAGACATGCAAACAAAGGTAGAGCGTATGTGGGCTATGCATTTCCTTTTTATTTCCCCTTATTGTCTTCAACTTGGTGACACATGCAAAATAAATCACTAATAAAAGGGCTTGGAAAAATGTGCCTTAAAAACAAAAAGAGGAAAAGGATGTGGCTAGCCCTCAACAAAGGCACCAATAAATTAGGAAATATGAGCCATTGTATGTCATAAAACCCCATACCTATAAGTCTAAGCCCATCAACCTCACATTCACTACATGAATTATAAATGTTTCTCCTTGGGAATATCCCCTACTTGAGGATCGATTCACCCAATAGGGCATTTTGACACCCCTCACATATCTAAATTTGGAAAATTGTATAAGGTCTTTGAGAATTTGTTTATTTTGAAAAGGGGTGATTTGATGCACATGTTTGAGTGGTTATTTTATTAGATTTTGTGACTTGTGGACCCTTGGAGGGCATACTTGTTTGTCTTTGCAAGACCTTGACAGGTGAAAGTTTGATCGTGAAGGCACAAGGTCATTTGGACCTTCATTTGGGGCATGAATCCCACAGTTTGGTTTATGCACCCCCTTCTCTTTAGACACATGAATGATGAAAAATTCCTTTGGAGGCATGAGAGGACACCTTGGAGAAGGACACTAGCCCCCCCTTTACCCAACGTTTGGCCTTGGAGGCCCAAAACGTCATCTCTTAAGGCATGATGCCATACTTGGAGGGATATGGTTTGGTGTTGTTGGATGATTTGATGATGACTTGGCACACATATATGAAGGAAGACCCTTTCACATGAAGATATGGAATTTGGATGCCCAACGTCTCCCTCAATAACCTCAACGTCTTGCTCATTATGCTAAAAGGTCACCCCTAAGGGGTATGATGTCATCATTTAGGGTTTTACTTTATGTAATATTTGAATTTTAAATTGTAAATGGACAAAAGGAGGAGGTCGACCTCCCTAATTTCATGTTGATTTTTTGAATTGTGACAAAGGGTTTTAGGTGACCTCATATAAATAGAGGTCACCCCTTTTTCATTTGACACATAACTAGAGATGATGTTAGAAGACCACCTATACAAATTAGGTGTGGCATTGTTGAATGAAGGTTTAGAACATGGAGACATTGTGATAATGCTATTGGTCATGTCTCTTGATGAATATGCCTATAGATGGTTCACATGACTACCCTATAATCATCTGGCATCTTATGATCATTTCGCTAAATTACTTACAAGCAGGTGGTCAACTAAGAAAGATAGCGGAATGTTATTAGCACAATTAAATCAAATCAAGAAAAAGGAAAATGAAACAGTGAAAGAGTTTGATACTAGATTTGATAAACTGTATGATCAGATCTCAGGTGACCTACTACCACCAATAGTAGTCATTTGTGTCCCCTACATTAATGATTTTGAAGGACGATTTGATTTTATCCTCAGGGATAAAGCACTTGACTCTTTGGAAAATGCCAAGGAATATAATGCATAAATCGAGGAAAATATCATCAGCTCAAAGATTGAACCCTTTTAGTTTCCTTGTACCAAGGTAGAAGCAAAGACAAATACTGCAACAAACATTGCACCAGACCCAATCACTCTCTTAGTTTAGAAGTTTGATAAGATGAATACTTAGTTTGTCCAAAGTCAGAACCAGACTATGAATAGGTTCACAACATTGGAGAGAAATCAATCTTCTCTAAGACCCCAAGTTTTCAAAAAACCAAACAGAGGTTGGAAGGAAAGGCCTCAACAGGAGGCAAATGCTCCTGACACATTGAATCTAGTTGGAAATGTCAACACAAAATAATTTCCATTGTGATTTCCTTGTAATGAAGCACATTCAAAAAACGAGTGCCCAAGATGGATAAAGGAAGAAGGTGCAGGCTCTGCAAACCAGATGAATTTCTTCGATACAATATTTTCTCTACAAAATGATGAGTAAGTGAAGATTACACCAGAGAAACTTGAGGAGGTCAAGAAAAGGGGTGCCAGAAAGGGGCGGCTCAGAGCACTAAATCAACTAGATGAGAATATCAAAAATGGGTTGAGGAAGAAATAAATTTTGACATATGCAAGAAGAAATAGAGTTCCAGATCCTCCACCACTAGCACCAGTGCCTCCACCGCAAGCAAAAGAGGATCCACCTTAGCCAATAAAATAAGTTCTTCCACCTCCTCCACTATTGATGCACAACATGCTCCCAAAACCCATGCCATCCAATGAAGAAATTCAATGGAATATAGATGTGTCAGCCATGCTGGGGAAGATGAATATGTTAGCACCTGTTGTTGAGATGTGCAAAATCCCATTTGTAAGAAGAGAAGTTCTAAAGGCATTGAAGGTACCAAATGACGCAGAAGATCCTCCTATAATTATGAACAACATGTATCATGGACAAAAAAGAGATTGAAACCCTCCTTTCTATTTTTCATTAGGTGTGAATGGTCTCCAATTGAATAAATGCATGTTGGATTATGGGGCTTCAAAAAATGTGATGTCTTTGAAGGTCATGGAACAACTCGGTTTGAGGAAAACCCTCTCATATGGAGTTTTTTGCAACATTTTTTCAAATAAGGTTAAATTATATGGTCTCATAGAATATGTGGAGGTGTATTTGCATGATTCCCCTCATATGATCCTCATTATGAACATAGTGGTGATTGATGTTCCAGATGCTTCGGGCATGTTTTTGTCAAGAAGTTGGGCTACCACCTTGGGAGGTTTCCTTAGCATGGATATTTATCATGCACATATTCCCATGGGGAATGGCACATTTGATATTTTGTATGGTCGATGGGTAGTCAAGAAGCACGTGATGGATATGAATCACCCTGATTCAAGGATGATTTTAAGGATGGAAATTTGTTTGAAAATGTAGAAATCTTGGCGAATCTTACTAATCCTTCATATGCCAACTATAAATGTTTGGCGATATTTTTGTAAAAATATTCAAATTTATAAGGATTTTATATAGTTTTTATAAAATTTTGGCTATTTTTAAGGTAAAATAATTTTATCCTATAGAATTTGGGCGAATCATTTTTAAAATAGCGAATCTCATTTTTGGGAAAACCATAGAAAATTAGCCCATGAGAGAAATTTATCCCCTAAAATCATCCATGCCCTGATTATCACAATGATTGTGAGCTTGATGTGCCTTGACAGATCATTGAGTATGACCCTCGAGATTTTCCTTTTGCACAAGAATATTGTATAGATACACTACTTCCAAGGATGAAAAAATACAAAGAGAAGCTTGCAGAATTACAAGGGAAAGAACAAAGATCCATCAAAATAGTCAAGAGAGATGAAGCTAAGAAAGATAAAGGGAGAGAACAAGCTATCAAAGATATGGTCAAGGAAGAACTACCTTCAAAACCTTACATTGAAAACATACCTTACATTAACTTCAATGAAGGGAGCCTTGCACTCATGTGGGACAAGAAGAGAGGAGAGCCCAAGTATGATGAAAGGAACAATATTTTATGGCTTGGCCCTTACATCATCAAGAAGAAGTCGGAGAAAGGAAAATACTACTTGTCTTCCATGGATGGGAGAAAAATGCCATTATTGGTTGATGGATCTCTTCTCTGACCATACATCAAAGGAACCTAACCTCTTCAGGGCCAAGGCCCCAGGTAAGTAGGTAGGTAATTTTATTTCCCTTCCACTTGCATTTGCTTGTTCATAGTAGTTTAGTTGCACTACTTGCACCACTACATTGTTTCTTTACATAATTTTCTTTCATCATATTAAATGTTAGTTTATAAATTTTTGAAAAAATGCAAAATTTTCTTTTAAAGTTTAGTTGAAATTTTGATTTTTTTTTTAATCATATGAATAAAGGGTGAGAAATCCACCCTCGATATCCAAAGTTGTTTTTTCAGTGTGTGTAGGCATAGGTATTACCTCGATATGTTGAGTTTCTCATGCACTCTAAGGAGAGTACTTGTCCCCAAGGAGGAGCCAAATGTTATCCCCCATTTCTAGGGATACCTAAGGAGATGATGTCTTGAGGCCCACAGGTTGCATACATGGAGTACCAAGAGGCATCATGAGCAGGAAAGGGCCCCTATCATAACACACATAATTATCTGTCAATGGAAGCACCATCCACCATACCCATCTTATCCCACAGAGGAGAATAGGTCTTGGTTCATGAGTTAACAAGTCTAGTGTCATGATAAGTGCCATTTTAATATTTGGAGCATTTGAACATGTTGCAAAGGATCCTTTATTTATTTTGAAAACATTTTCTCGGAAATTATTCATTTTCCCCCATTTCACTTTGGTGAGTGTCATGGTTTCCTAGTAAGTGGCCACCCTCAGGCAAAGGGTTGCTACCAGGGGGTCTCCTTGAAGGGTCATTGTACCATTCCCACTCATACTTGCCATCTTCCATCACTTATTCCCCTCCGCTTCCCCATCTTTTAGGTTTTCAGACTTATTGACCCAAGAACGACATGTACATCATTTCATGAGAAGAAGGGGCCAATAGGCTCATAGGTGTCCTAGCAAAACCATCATGCAATAGAGGCTCACCATGGGATCCTGAGAGAAATGAAATTCTTCTCAAAAAATTAAGGGACCCATAAAATAAATAATTAATTAACCAATAACACATTCCAAGGTAAAGCATTTGTGGGATATTCATTTCCCTTTTAGTACCCCTTATTGTCTTCAACTTGGAAAGGCATGCAAACCAAGGTAGAGTGTATGTGGGCTATGCATTTCCTTTTTATTGCCCCTTATTCTCTTCAGCTTTGTGACACATGGAAAATAAATCACTAATAAAAGGATTTGGAAAAATGTGCCTTAAAAAAAAAGAGGAAATGGATGTGGCTAGCCCTCAACAAAGGTACCCATAAATGAGACAATACGAGCCCTTGTATGTCATGAAACCTAATACCTAGAAGTATAGCCCCATCCACCTCACATTCACTACATGAATTAGAAAGGTTTCTCCTTGGGAACATCTCCTACTTGAGGATTTGTTCATCCAATAGGGCATTTTGACACCCCTCCCATAAATTTGGAAAATTGTATAAGGTCTTTGAGCAATTGTTTAATTTGAAAAGGGGGCATTTGACGCATATGTCCAGTTGGTTCTTTTATTAGATATGTCTTAATTATCATGATATTGTGCCTTGTGGACCCTTGGAGGGCGTACTTGTTTGTCTTTGCAGGACCTTGACGGGTGAAAGTTTGATCATGAAGGCACAAGGTCACTTGGACCTTCATTTCGGGCATGAATCCCACAGGTTGGATGATGTGCCCCCTTCTCTTTGGAAACATGGATTATGAATGTTTCCTTTGGATGCATTAGAGGACAACTTGGAGAAAGAGACTATCCCCCCTTGTCTCGAATGTTTGGCCTTAGAGGCTCAAAACGTCATCTCTTAGGGTATGACATCATACTTGTAGGGCTATGGTTTGGCGGTGTTGGATGAATTGATGATGACTTGGAACATCTAGATGAAGGAAGACACTTGCACATGAAGATATGGCCTTTGGAGGCCCAATGTCTCCCTCAAGAACCTCAACGTCTTGCTCATTATGCTAAAACGTCACCCCTAAGGGGTATGCCATCATCATTTAGGGTTTTACTTTACGTAATATTTGAATTTTAAATTGTAAATGGAAAAAAGGAGGAGGTCAGACTCCCTAATTTCATGTTTACCTTTTTAATTGTGGACAAAGGGTTTTAGGTGACCTCATATAAATAGAGGTCGCCCCTTTGTCATTTGAGGCATAACTCACTTGAGAATTACATTATTGTTGGCTGAAATTTTCGCCCTACTTGGGAAAATCGCATCTCTCTCTCTCTCTCTCTCTCTCTCTCTCTCTCTCTCTCTCTCTCTCTTGTTCTATTGTATGCTAATATTTGTCTTAATTGGTGAAGGAAGATAAGACACTATCTCTTGTATGCTTTGTTCCTTCTCTTATGATGGAGTATTCTTTGTAAAGAAGGGTTTATCTTACTAATTCTTGGACTAGGTAAGGAATTTATGCTTTGTTTTGTTTCTTTCTTGGTTGCAAGGTTGATTTTGTTAAGCTATTGGAGGAGTATAAAGGCCTACATCCTCCACTAAGATCTATCACCATTGTCTTGGATAAGTTACTTTTGCAAAGGTTGTTAGGAGGAGTAAAAAGGTTTACACTCTCCTAGATTTACCTTGCTAGTTTTTTTTTCTCTAGGGAGTAAAAAGGATTACAACCCTAGAGAAGCAACACAACTAGATCTTATACAAGAGACCAGACCCCATAAACCAATTTATAAGGCACTAATCTAATTTGCATTGGAGATATAAAATCATTGCATTGGTATACTTGAATTGTTTAGATATTGCAATTGTCTAAGTTGGAATTGATTCTATATGGTATAAGCATTCTTGTGCCCTAAGGGCATCTAGCTTGGCTAACTAATTCTCTTTGTCATTATAAACTAGTGCTACATCCATCGGGGATATTGCAAAGTCACTCTTTTATCATCTTTTACCACTCTTTCTACCACTGAAAATTGCAACAAATTGGTGCTAATTATTCTTCTTGTCAAGGTCTTTCATTGAGGTACTTTTCTTGTAAATTTCAGTGGCTATAACTTGCTGCTGTAGAAAAAAAATTCTACAGCCACAATGCTTCCCTAATATATTTCCAATAACATCTTTTCGCAGCCCTATTTTTCCATAAAAACTTGAGTTTAAGTATTGGAATATTATCTACATGTTTAGGGATTGATCAACCAATATTTTTTTGGTGTTTTTGATGGTAAATTGTCCAACTATTATAACTTATTCTTTTCTATTGTAAATCTTATATATTCTACAGTTCTCAAACAAAAAGTGTATCTTTTTTATTCCTCGTTGATTAGAGGCTTGTTTTATCATCATTTGTCTTGTTCTGGGCATGTCTAACATTGCTTTGCAGGTACAAAACACTTGGAAACCATTCGCCCTGTTATCTCCTCAAATAACATAGTCAAATTTGTTAATTTTAGGTGATAGGAGGTCATTGAAAAATGCATTTCTAAGTTTTTTAAGGTTCATTTTTTAGAGCCTTATGCTTGTAATAAAGATTGAAAAACATTGGATTTGGTTTTTATTTCAAAAAATTCAAATTGCAGGTTTCAATGGCTTAAACGCAAATTTCAAGGTTCTCCTAGCCACCGAAATCGTAGACAAGTTTGAAATGGTTACAACACTGTCAATCTTGGAGCAATGATTATGCTACAGATATGAGGGAACTTTTGCTGGAGGTTTCAACAAACAATACAGGGTTCACGTGATGTTGAAAGCGATAATACTAGAACTAATCTTTGAAGCCTCTATTTCACAAATTGTTGCTTGTATTCAACTAGCATTTAAATCCAAAATATACCTCGGCCTGGCTCTGTCAAGATTGCAACTGATATTCCTATGTTAACTGAACCATGTGTTTTATATGCTCTATTTGCTTCTGTTCTTGGAGGAACATGTGCCATATTTGGTACATTCAGTTGTGGTAAAACTATCATCACTCTTGAAAACAAATACATACCTCATCATAGTTGTTGCAGACAAGAAAACATGATCAAAATGTGTTGGATCAAATCATGTGCTATTTGGTTTCGAAACAAATACATACTAAAGAGATACAACACTGATTTCTGCAACTTATTTGAAGCATCCCTAAACTTAAATGAACAGCCTTGAAGATCAAGAAGATGAGAGGAAACATATTTTTGCAATCTTGAAAGTTATTTTTAAAACAGGGCTTTCGGTGGCTTAGGCAGGCTTTCACATCTGCCATTAGCCACCGAAAGAAGAATTTTTGGTAGCTTACAAGCTAGAAATTTTGACTCCTTAGCCACTGAAAGCGCAGAAAATTGCATAATACTCTTCTTTTCGCTCAGATCGATTATTTTTGTTTTCAAATCATGTGGGGATGGTTTTTAATGAAAGATAATAATTAAAGGGATACAAAACATCATACCTTTTCAGATTTTGAGGTAGATGATAAAATAAGAAGATTAAGTGGTCTTTTTTATTTTTGGGTAAAAATGCACAAATTTTAGTCAAAAAGTCAAAATTCGACTTGGAAAAAGTGTATTCAAGAGCAGATGATGACTATTACTGAAATATATTATCAAATCTCATCCATGGGTGCAGGTGGCACTTTATTTGATCAATATAAATATTCTAAGGATCAATTCCTAAAATGTAGGAATATGACTAGATTTGGAAATCTGGATTTTCCTGTTTTAGTCACCTTCTTGGGAGACAGATCCTGATCAGCTTGAAGAGTATTTTTTCGAAACTGAAGGAGGTTTTTCATAAGCACGTGCTGATATTCAATAAACTCTGTCCATTTCTCAATATCTACTTTGATTTGTGAAATATAGGTCAATCTTTGAGCACCATATTTCCATAAATTAAATACTATGTTTTTCTTGTTTTAGTCACTGTCTTTGAGGACAGATTCTGATGAGATGGAAGAGTATTTTTAGAAACTAAAGGAGGTATTTCATACGAACAGGCTGCTATTAAATAACATCTCTTGGTTTCCCAATATCTACTTTGATTTGTAAAATATAAGTGAATCTTGGAGAAGAATATTTCTAAAATTCTAAATTATGTTTTTCTTGCCACATCACAAATTCGAATTTGCGATAGATATCTTCCACAAACTAAAAATAGAAGAAGTGGTTATCAGATCCATCTTTTGAGGATCTCAAATAAGTTGTAAAGGCTATATAAGCATGTTGATTTCATATTGTAAAGGGGGGTTCGACTTTGGGGATTATACATTGCTTGTACTCCCAACTTCTCATAACATTTCATAATATAAGCTTCTTTTGCCTATAATGTTCAGATTTACCTCTTGTCCATTCTATGCTTGTATCTGAATGATTTATTTCATTTCTTATGTTTATCTAGTGTCTAAGAACTGTCACCTTGTCATTACACTGATAAACTAAGCTTTACAATTATTCCTTGCTTATTATATTGGCCATTCATATATATTGTTTATGTATGTTTCTGCTGGTAGGATAAGATCTCTCCACACATTCACCTTTATTAAATCCTCTTAACAGAGTTGGCTAAAACCCTTGTCTATATGATTGTGTCTATGCATGTTTTGATTGACTAAACCTTGTATCAGTCACCCGACTTGATCCACTTGATTAAACATTGAGAGAATAAGTTAAGTTACCAGGCTCATTCCCTTTTCAGTCAGGGAAAGACTCCTCGAGAGATAACAAAATGACGTCATTTCCAGGGAACGAAAGTGAAGCTAGTTTCCTTGGGAGAACGACATAGATCCTACTTTAATGGCAGACAAAGGAAGGACACAAAATTGATTGTAATCATCTGCCTGGCGACTCCACGATTAAAGACTCCACTGGGGAGGATCCGGTTGACAGAAAGATGAAGTGGCTTCTAAACCCAAGTATCAGTTCATTAGTATTCTACATGAGATTTTATTATTCTTTATCAACTCCTTTATTCTTTTCCTTTCACATGTCAAATGAATCATTTTTTGTTTTGTATATTCGGATCATCATCATCCTTCTTTCATATATCTATCTTTAGAAAAGGAAAGCTTGCAGCCTCCTTATGTTGTTGATGTTGATCCTATTTCTTTACCTCAGCCTATTCATAAAGATGAGCTTTGCATTCAAATCTCTCTGGAAACTGATCAACCATATAACCTTGAGGAGGTCAAAACTGATTCAAAACCATCTCAGATTTTAGTGACTATTGAGCCTTCCAATCAACTTGTTACACCTCATGATCATCCCACTGCTTTCTTATCTAAAATTAGAATGAAGATGTTCAAGCCTTTGAGGCTGCCATGTCACCTTAACCCTTATCCTCTTGTCTGCCTTCAATATCTTCCCCAGTTTTCTTGAGAGAATCAAGTTTCATCCGAGAGACACTTGGAATCCTTTGAAAATTTTGTTGATCGATTCGAGATTGTTCATGATGATGTGATCATGAGGATGTTTTCTAAGTCTTTGTTCAGAGATGCTTCTGTTTGGTTTAAGGGTCTAAGAGTTGATTCCATTGGTTCTTGGATCGAGTTGACAAATGTTTTTTTGAAACATTGGGGTGAGAACAAATCTCTTGATTTGTATCTCACTGATTTCTATGCTTTGAAGAGAGAGGAGGACGAAGCTTTTCCTGTCTTCAATCGAAGGTTCTACATCATTTATCATGATATGCCTTTGGAAATCCGGCCTACAGAGATTGTTTCCATGATATATTGTGTTATGAGTCTCCATTACGAGCTTTCCCTCCTCCTATTATAAAGGAAGTCTTCATCCCTAAGATGCGTGTTTGAAGATTCTCTAGAGATTGAGGAGAATATATGTACTTCCAGGGGGATCTGAGAGAGGGTTTACTTTGAAAATTTGTATGCACATGAGCAAGAAGAATGTCAGTATGGTTCAGATTTTGAGCAAGAAAATAGTGAATATGAAGCAGATTTGGGACAGCAGCAAGCATGTGAGTTTATTTCAGATTCTTCAGTGTTTGCAGATGTTTCAATGGACAGGTATGCATCTCAAATTCATGAGTAGTTTTCAAACGATTTTGAAAATGAAATAGTTGACGACTGCATTGGCAACTACATGTTTCTAGCTAATCATAATCCTTATGATTTAAACACGGTTTTGTCATTATCTTATAAGCATCATTATGGAGAAAGGGTTGTTGTTACAAATGATCAAGATATGATCACAATAGAATTAGAGGGTCATCAGTCTTCTAATAGAGAAGCAGTCATAACTGAGAAAATGTTCTCTGTGGATCAACATGTTTCTTATCTCTGTTTCAAAGACCCGGTGGCAGCCTTCATAGAATCATATATTCCAGAGAACCCGAAGATTTCAAAATGTTTAAACTTATCAGCAGTTCCGGGTGAGTATGATTTCCTAAATGAGTTTTTACCACTGTTGTTACATTTCAAACATCAGTTGTTGATCAGTGACAAAGACAAGGTTTCTTCAATTTTAAAACTGCTTGAATGGTTGTTATGGAAGTCATCATTTACTTAACCAAATTGTAGAGCGGGTTAGAGTAGAGTAGGGTAGTAAATAAGCTCTTTTTCGATCATTTCTTTCTTCCCATTTGCAGTAGAAATAACATTTTTCTTGTGTGAATAAAGGCAGGTTTTGAAGGTGTACAAAGATCAGTTGCACAGGTTTGGAGAAATTCCATAGATTGGTTTCACAAGTCAAATGATTCCATAGCCCAATGGTAAAGACTACAGGCAAGTTACAGGTTTGTAGGGAATCAGTTGTAAAGGCCAGATGAATCCATGCCCAATGGAACACTAGAGTTTAGGCTCTGTTTGAGTTTTTCCAGGAAAGGCATCAGATCCGTGGTCCTTGAAACCTCACAAGGAGGCTTTCCTCCCCAGAAGGATCCATATGTTATATCCTCAAATATCATAGTCAAATTTGTTAATTTCAAGTGCTAAGAGGTCATTGAAAAATGCATTTCTAAATTTTTTAAGGTTCATTTTTGAGAGCCTTATGTTTGTAATAAAGATTGAAAAACATTCGATATGGTTTTTATTTCAGAAAAGTCAAATTGCAGGTTTGGGTGGCTTAAACGCAAATTTTGAGTCTCTCCTAGCCACCGAAATCGTAGACAAGTTTGAAATGGTTACAACACTGTCAATATTGGAGCAGTGATTATGCTACATATATGGGGGAACTTTTGTTGGAGGTTTCAACACACAGTACAAGGTTCATGTGATGTTGAAAGCGATAATATTAGAACTAATCTTTGAAGCCTCTATTTCACAAATTGTTGCTCCTATTCAAATAGCATTTAAATCCAAAATAAACCTCGGCATAGCTCTGTCAAGATTGCAGCTGATATTCCTATGTTAATTGAACCATGTGTTTTAGATGCTCTATTTGCTTCTGTGCTTGGAGGAACATGTGCCATATTTGGTACACTCAGTTGTGGTAAAACTATCAACACTCTTTCAAACAAAGACATACCTCATCATAGTTGTTGCAGACAAGAAAACATGATCAAAAGGTGTTGGATCAAATCATGTGCTATTTGGTTTCGAAACAAATACATACTAAAGAGATACAACAGTAATTTCTGCAACTTATTTGAAGCAGCCCTGAACTTAAATGAACAGCCTTGAAGATCAAGAAGCTGAAAGGAAACATATTTTTTAAATCTTGAAAGTTATTTTCAAAACAGGCCTTTCGGTGGCTTAGGCATGCTTTCACATATTCCCTTAGCCACTGAAAGCAGATCTTTCGGTAGCTTACAAGCTAAAAATTTTGACTCCTTAGCCACCGAAAGCGTAGAAACTTGCAAAATACTCTTCTTTTCGTTCAAATCGATTATTTTTGTTTCCAGATCATGGGGGGATGGTTTTTAATGAAAGATAATAATTAAAGGGATACAAAACATCATCCCTTTTCAGCTTTTGAGGTAGATGATAAGACAAGAAGACTAAGTGGTCTTTTTATTTTTGGGTAAAAATGCACAAATTTTAGTAAAAAAGTCCAAATTCGACTTGGAAAAAGTGTATTCAAGAGTAGATGATGACTATTACTCAAATATATTATCAAATCTCATCCATGGGTGTAGGTGGCACTTCATTTGATCTATAGAAATATTCTAGGGATCAATTCCTAAAATGTAGGAATATGACTAGATTTGGAAATCTGGATTTTCCTGTTTTAGTCACCTTCTTGGGAGACAGATCCTAATCAGATGTAAGAGTATTTTTTCGAAACTGAAGGAGTTTTTTCATAAGCATGGGCTAACATTCAATAACCTTTGTCTGTTTCTCAATATCTACTTTGATTTGTGAAATATAGGTCAATCTTTGAGCACCATATTTCCATAAATTAAATACTCCGTTTTTCCTGTTTTAGTCACTGTCTTTGAGGATAGATTCTGATGAGATGGAAGAGTATTTTTAGAAACTGAAGGAGGTATTTCATAAGAACGGGCTGCTATTAAATAATCTCTCTCCTTTTCCCAATATCTATTTTTATTTGTGAAATATAGGTGAATCTTGGAGAAGAATATTTCCAAAAATTCTAAATTCTGTTTTTCTTGCCACATCACAAATTTGAATTTGCGATAGATATCTTCCACAAACTAAAAATAGAAGAAGTGGTTATCAGATCCATCTTTTGAGGATATCAAATAAGTTGTAAAGGCTATATAATCTTGTTGATTTCATATTGTAAAGGGGGGTTCGACTTTGGGGATTATACATTGCTTGTACTCCCAACTTCTCATAGCATTTCATAATATAAGCTTCTTTTGCCTATAATGTTCAAATTTACCTCTTGTCCATTCTATGCTTGTATCTGAATGATTTATTTCATTTCTTATGTTTATCTAGTGTCTGAGAACTGTCATCTTGTCATTACAATGATAAACTAAGCTTTACAATTATTCCTTTCTTATTATATTGGCCATTCATATATATTGTTTATGTATGTTTCTGCTAGTAGGATAAGATCTCTCCACACATTTACCTTTATTAAATCCTCTTAACAGAGTTGGCTAAAAGCCTTGTCTATATGATTGTGTCTATGCATGTTTTGATTGACTAAACCTTGTATCAGTCACCCGACTTGATCCACTTGATTAAACATTGAGAGAATAAGTTAAGTTACCAGGCTCATTCCCTTTTCAGTCAGGGAAAGACTCCTGGAGAGATAACAAAATGGCGTCATTGCCAAGGAATGAAAGTGAAGCTAGTTTCCTTGGGAAAATGACATAGATCTGACTTTGATGGCATACAAAGGAAGGACATAGAATTGACTATAATCATTTTCCTGGAAACTCCATGATTAAAGACTCCACTAGGGAGGATCCAGTTGACAAAAAGATGAAGTGGTTGAATTCTAAACCCGGGTATCAGTTCATTAGTATTCTACATGAGATTTTGTTATTCTTTATCATCTCCTTCATTCTTTTCCCTTCACATGTCAAGCGAATCATTTTTTGTTTTGTATATTCGGATCATCATCATCCTTCTTTCATATATCCATCTTTAGAAAAGGAAAGCTTGCAGCCTCCTTATGTTGTTGATGTTGATCCTATTTCTTTACCTCAGCTTGTTTATAAAGATGAGCTTTGCATTCAAATCTCTCTTGAAACTGATCAACCATATAACCTCGAGGAGGTCAAAACTGATTCAAAACCATCTCAGATTTTAGTGACTATTGAGCCTTCCAATTAGCTTGTTACACCTCATGATCATCCCACTACTTTCTTATCTAAAATCAGAATGAATATGTTCAAGCCTTTGAGGCTGCCATGTCACCTTAACCCTTATCCTCTTGACTGCCTTCAATATCTTCCCAAGTTTTCTGGAGAGAATCAAGTTTCAACCGAGAGACACTTGGAATCCTTTGAATATTTTGTTGATCGATTCGAGATTGTTCACGATGATGTGATCATGAGGATGTTTTCTAAGTCTTTGTTCAGAGATGCTTCTATTTGGTTTAGGGGTCTAAGAGATGATTCCATTGGTTCTTGGACCGAGTTGACAAATGCTTTTTTGAAACATTGGGGTGAGAACAAATCTCTTGATTTGTATCTCGCTGATTTCTATGTTTTGAAGAGAGAGGAGGACGAAGCTTTGCCTGTCTTCAATTGAAGGTTCTACATCATTTATCATGATATGCCTTTGGAAATCCGACCTACAAAGATTGTTGCCATGGTATATTATGTTATGAGTCTCCATTCAGAGCTTTCCCTCCTCCTATTAGAAAGGAAGTCTTCATCCCTAAGATGCTTGTTTGAAGATGCTCTAGAGATTGAGGAGAATATACATGCTTCCAGGGGGATCCGAGAGCGGGTTTACTTTGAAAATTTGTATGCACATGGGCAAGAAGAATGTTAGTATGGTTCATATTTTGAGCAAGATGATAGTGAATGTGAAGCAGATTTGGGACAACAACAAGAATGTGAGTTTATTTCAGACTCTTCAGTGTTTGCAGACATTTCAATGGACAGGTATGCATCTCAAATTCATGAGCAGTTTTCAAACGATTTTGAAAATGAAATAGTTGATGACTGCATTGGAAACTACATGTTTCTAGCTGATCATAATCCTTATGATTTAAACAGGGTTTTGTCATTATCTTATAAGCATCATTATGGAGAAAGGGTTGTTGTTACAAATGATCAAGATATGATCACAATAGAATTAGAGGGTCATCAGTCTTCCAATAGAGAAGCAGTCATAGCTGAGAGAATGTTCTCCATGGATCATCATGTTTCTTATCTCTGTTTCAAAGACCCAGTGGCAACCTTCATGGAATCATATATTCTAGAGGACCTGAAGATTTCAAAAAATTTAAACTTATCAGCAATTCTGGGTGAGTATGATTTCCTAAATGAGTTTTTACCACTGTTGTTACATTTCAAACATCAATTGTTGATCAATGACAAAGATAAGGTTTCTTCAATTTTAAAACTGCTTGAATGGATTTTATGGAAGTCATCATTTACTTAACCAAATTGCAGAGTTGGTTAGAGTAGAGTAGGGCAGTAAATAAGCTCTTTTTAGAGCATTTCTTTCTTCCCATTTGCAGCAGAAATAACATTTTGCTTGTGTGAATAAAGGCAGGTTTTGAAGGTGTACAAAGATTAGTTGCACAGGTTTTGGAGAAATTCCAGAGATCGGTTTCACAATTCAAATGACTCCATAGCCCAATGGTAAAGACTACAGGCAAGTTACAGGTTTGCAGGGAATCAATTGTCAAGGCCAGATGACTCCATGCCCAATGGACCACTAGAGTTTAGGCTCTGTTTGAGTTTTTCCAAGAAAGGCATCAGATCTTTGGTCCTTGAAACCTCACATGAAGGCTTTCATCCCCAGAAGGAGCCAGATGTTATATCCTCAAATAACATAGTCAAATTTTTTAATTTTAGGTGATAGGAGGCCTTGAAAAAGACATTTCTAAATTTTTTAAGGTTCATTTTTTAGAGCCTTATGTTTGTAATAAAGATTGAAAAACATTGGATTTGGTTTTTATTTCAAAAAAGTCAAATTGCAAGTTTCAGTGGCTTAAACACAAATTTTGAGGCTCTCCTAGCCACCAAAATTGTAGACAGGTTTGAAATGGTTACAACACTGTCAATCTTGGAACAGTGATTATGATACATATATGGGGGAACTTTTGCTGGAGGTTTCAACACATAGTACAGGGTTCACATGATGTTGAAAGCGATAATATTAGAACTAATCTTTGAAGCCTTTATTTCACAAATTGTTGCTCCTATTCAAATAACATTTAAATCCAAAATATACCTCAACATGGATCTATCAAGATTGCAGCTGATATTCCTATGTTAACTGAACCATGTGTTTTAGATGCTCTATTTGATTCTGTGCTTGGAGGAACATGTGCCATATTTGGTACATTCAGTTGTGGTAAAACTATCATCATTCTTGCAAACAAAGACATACCTCATCATAGTTGTTGCAGATAAGAAAACATGATCAAAAGGAGTTGGATCAAATCATGTGCTATTTGGTTTCGAAACAAATACATACTAAAGAGATACAACACTGATTTCTGCAACTTATTTGAAGCAGCCCTGAACTTAAATGAACAACCTTGAATATCAACAAGCTGAGAGGAAACATATTTTTGAAATCTTGAAAGTTATTTTCAAAAAATTACTTTCGGTGGCTTAGGAAGGCTTTCACATCTGCTTTCGGTAGCTTACAAGCTAGAAATTTTGGCTCCTTAGCCACCAAAAGCGCAGAAAATTGCAGAATACTCTTCTTTTCGCTCATATCGATTATTTTTGTTTCCATATCATGTGTGGATGGTTTTTAATGAAATATAATAATTAAAGGGATACAAAACATCATCCCTTTTCAGTTTTTGATGTAAATGATAAGACAAGAAGACTAAGTGGTCTTTTTATTTTTGGGTAAAAATGCACAGATTTTAGTCAAAAAGTCAAAATTCGACTTGGAAAAAGTGTATTCAAGAGAAGATGATGACTATTACTCAAATATATTATCAAATATCATCCATGGGTGTAGGTGGCACTTCATTTTATCAATAGAAATATTCTAGGGATCAATTCCTAAAATGTAGGAATATGACTCAATTTGGAAATCTGGATTTTCCTGTTTTAGTCACCTTCTTGGGAGACAGATCCTGATCATCTGGAAGAGTATTTTTCGAAACTGGAGGAGTTTTTCATAAGAATGGGATGATATTAAATAACCTCTCTCCATTTCCCAATATCTACTTTGATTTGTGAAATATAGGTCAATCTTTGAGCACGATATTTCCAAAAATTAAATACTCTGTTTTTCCTGTTTTAGTCATTGTCTTTGAGGACAGGTTCTGATGAGATGGAAGAGTATTTTTAGAAACTGAAGGAGGTATTTCATACGAACATGCTGCTATTAAATAACCTCTCTTGGTTTCCCAATATCTACTTTTCTTTGTAAAATATAAGTGAATCTTGGAGAAGAATATTTCTAGAAATTCTAAATTATGTTTTTCTTGCCACATCACAAATTCGAATTTGTGATAGATATCTTCCACAAACTAAAAATAGAAGAAGTGGTTATCAGATCCATCTTTTGAGGATCTCAAATAAGTTGTAAAGGCTATATAAGCATGTTGATTTCATATTGTAAAGGGGGGTTCGACTTTGGGGATTATACATTGCTTGTACTCCCAACTTCTCATAGCATTTCATAATATAAGCTTCTTTTGCCTATAATGTTCAGATTTACCTCTTGTCAATTCTATGCTTGTATCTGAATGATTTATTTCATTTCTTATGTTTATCTAGTGTCTGAGAACTGTCATCTTGTCATTACACTGATAAACTAAGCTTTACAATTATTCCTTGCTTATTATATTGGCCATTCATATATATTGTTTATGTATGTTTCTGCTAGTAGGATAAGATCTCTCCACACATTCACCTTTATTAAATCCTCTGAACAAAGTTGGCTAAAATCCTTGTCTATATGATTGTGTCTATGCATGTTTTGATTGAGTAAACCTTGTATCAGTCACCCGACTTGATCCACTTGATTAAACATTGAGAGAATAAGTTAAGTTACCAGGCTCATTCCCTTTTCAGTCAAGGAAAGACTCCTGGAGAGATAACACGCCCTTCCACAAGAATATTCTTCAAACCCTTTCTTCATCTCTAATCTTGACCTATAGGGGATCCATTGATCATTATGTCACTTTCCATCTCAATCCCCCTAGGGTCACCGATATTCCTCCCTTGTGGTGACTTATCATCACTAAAGCGAGGGGAGTGTTTATCTAAGGTGACAATGGGTAGGTACTACCATAGTTGTCACACTTCCATGGATTGGGTTGGTATTTTCCAAATCTACATATTGTGCGATAACATTTTGGCGTTCTTGTCGGGGAGGATTTTATCCCAAATCCACTTGGAAATTTATCCCAAAGCTTTTTCCCAACTTTCTCGGTGAATCCATTTGAGGGAAGTTCCCTTTCCATTCGTTATGATCCCTTAATAAATCTCATCTGACGACTTCACCATCCAAGAACCCACCATCCCTTCCCCCGGGAAGATTCAAGTCTTCTAGGGTTTACCAAAGAAGACTTCCTCATAACTCCCCTATTGTCAAAACCTTGTTCCAAGGTTGTCTTACCCTCAACACAATGGCTGACACCTGGTCTAAAAAAAATTTCAAACCATTGAGCTTGGCCTCCATGTATGGGTACCCCAATACCTTGCCCAAAGAGACTCATAAATGGTTTCCAAAATTCACTGGAAATAATGTGGTTACACCAAAAGACCACCTATATGCAGTAGGCATGGCCTTGTTGAATGAAGGTGTGGAACATGAAGACGTCACGATGAGGTTGTTAGCCATGTCTCTTGATGAAGATGCCCAAAGATGGTTTAGTGGAATACTTGATAATCATCTAGAATCTTATGTTGATTTCTCTAAATTACTTACAAGGAGGTGGTCAACCAAGAAAGACAATAGAATGATATTAGCACAATTCAATCAAATCAAGAAAAATGAAAATGAAAAAGTGAAAGAGTTTGATACTAGAATTGATAAACTGTATGATCGTATTTTGACTGACCTACGTCCACCACCACCAGTCGTTTATGTCCTATATATGAATGATTTTGAAGGACAATTTTCTTTTATCCTCAAGGATAAAGTGCCTGATTCTTTGGCAAACAAAAATGAATATAGCACACAGATCGAGGAAAATCTCATCAGCTCAAATATTGAGCCCTTTTAGTTTCCTCGTACCAAGGCAGAAGCAAAGAAAAATACTACACCAGACCCAATCACTCTGCTAGTTCAGAAGTTTGATTAGATGAATACTCAGTTTGTCCAAAGTCAAAACCAGATTATGAATAGGTTGACAACATTGGAGAGAAATTAGTGTGTTTCAAGACCTCAAGTTTTCAGTAAAACAAAAACTGGTTGGAAGGCAAGACCTCTACAGGAAGCAAAGGCTCCCAAGACATTGAATCCAATTGGAATGGTCAACACAAAAGTATTTCCATGGTGTTTTCCTTGTAATGAAGCACATTCAGAAAATGAGTGCCCAAGACAGACATAGGAAGAAGGTTCAGGCTATGCAAACCAAATGAATTTCATCGATACAATATTTTCTCTTCAAGAAAATGAGTATGTTCAGATTACACCAAAGCAACTCGAGGAGGTTAGGAAAATGGGTTCTAGAAAGGGGCGGCTCGGAGCACTAAATCGACTAGATGAGAATACCAAAATTGAGTTGAGGAAGAAAGAAATTTTGACATATGCAAGAAGAAATATAGTTCCAGTTCCTCCACCACCATCTCCAATGCCTTCATCGCAAGCAAAAGAGGATTCACCTCAGCCAATGAAAGAAGTTCTTCCACCTCTTCCACCACGGATGCACAACTTGCTCCCAAAACCCATTCCAGCCAATGAAGAAATTCAATTGAATATAGATGTGTCGGCCATGATGGGGAAGATGAATATGTCAGTACCTATAGTTGAGATATGCAAAATCCCATATTTAAGAAGATAAGTTCTGAAGCTGTTGACAGTACCAATTGAGGTAGAAGATCCTCTTGTAATTTTGAACACCATGTATCATTGACAAAAAAGAGATGAAAACCCTACTTTCTATCTTTCATTGGGTGTGGATGGTATCCAATTGAATAACTTCATGTTGGATTATGGGGCTTCAACAAATGTGATGTCTTTGAAGGTAAAGGAACAACTCGGTTTGAATACAACCCGCCCATATGGAAATGTGTGCGAAATTGATTCAAAGAAGGTGAAAGTATATGGTCTCATAGAAGATGCAGAGGTTTATTTGCATGCTTTCCCTCATATTAGCCTCATTATGAACATAGTGGTGATTGATGTTCCAGATTCTAGGGGCATGCTTTTGTTAAGAAGTTGGGTTTCCACCCTGGGTGGTTTCCTTAGCATGGATGTTACTCATGCACATATTCCCATGGGGGATGGCACATTTGAGATTTTGTATGGATGACAGGTAGTCAAGAAGCATGTGATGGATCTTAATCATATCGATTATTAGAGTGATTGTGAGCTTGATGTGCCTTGAAATATCATTGAGTATGACCCTCGAGATTTTCCTTTTGTACAAGAAGATTGTATAGATACACTACTTTCGAGGACAGACAAATACAAAGAGAATATTGCAGAATTACAAGGGAAAGAACCAGGATCCAT
Source organism: Picea engelmannii (assembly GCA_009831015.1). Classification (NCBI taxonomy): domain Eukaryota; kingdom Viridiplantae; phylum Streptophyta; class Pinopsida; order Pinales; family Pinaceae; genus Picea; species Picea engelmannii. The sequence goes on from ML777479.1 coordinate 366,275, forward strand.
CAAAATACTCAAGAGAGATGAAGCTAAGAAAGATAAAGGGCGAGAACAATCTATCAAAGATATGGTCAAGGTAGAACCACTTTCACAACCTTACATTGAAAAAATATTGTATGTTAACTTCAGTGAAGGGATCCTTGCACTCATGTGGGATAAGAAAAGAGGTGAGCCCAAGTATGATGAAAGGAACGATGTTTTATGGCTTGGCCCTTACATAGTCAAGAAGAAGTTGGAGAAAGGAAAATACTACTTTTCTTCCACAGATGGGAGAAAGATGCCAATACTAGTTGATGGGTCTCTTCTCCGACCATACATCAAAGAAACCTAACCTCTTTAGGCCCCAGGCCCCAGGTAAGTAGGTAGGTCATATGCTTCCCCTTGCACTTGCATTTGCTTGTTCATAATAATTTAGTCACATTTGCTTATATTTGCATGTCATATCTCATATTTCATTTTTCTCTATTTGCATTATTGTATAGTTTCTTTATATTATTTTCTTTCATCATATTACATGTTAGTTTATAATTTTTTGAAAAAATGCAAAATTTTCTTTTAAAGATTAGTTGAAATTTTGATTTTTTTTTATCATATGGACAAAGGGTGAGCAAGCCACCCTCAATATCCAATGTTTTTTATTTCAATGTGTGTAGGCACAGGTATTACCTGGAGATGTTGATGTTCTCATGCACTATATGATGAGTACATGTCCCTAAGTAGGACTCATATGTTATCCCCCATTTCTAGGGATAACTAAGTAGATGATGTATCGAGGCCCACAAGTGTCAGACATGGAGTACCGAGAGGCATCATGACTAGGCACGGGCCCCTATCATACCACACATCACCATCTTTCAATGGAAACACCATTCACCACACCTAGCTTGGCCCATAGAGGATAGCAGTTCTTGCTTCATGAGGTAACAATTCCGGTGTCATGGTAAGTGTCATTTTAATATTTCGAGCATTTGAACATGTTGCAAAGGATCCTTTCATTATTTTGAAAACATTTTCTCAGAAATTATGCCTTTTTCGCTATTTAAACTTGGTGAGTGTCATTAGTTTCCTAGTAAGTGGCCACCCTAAGGGAAAGGGTTGCTACCGGGGGGTCTCCTTGAAGGGTCATCCTACCATTCCCGCTCATGCTTTCCACCATCCATCACTTCTTGCCCTCTGCTTCCCCATCTTTTATTTTTTCGTTCTTATTGACCCAAGAAGGGCATTTAACTCATTTCATGGGAAGAAGGGGCCATTAGGCTTAGTGGTGTCCTAAAAACAAAATCATGCAATAGAGGCTTTCCCTAGGATCCCTAGAGAAATGAAACGCTTCTCAAAAATATAAGGGACCCATAAAATAAATAATTAATTAATCAATAACACTTTCCAAGGTAGAGCGTTTGTCAGCTACACATTTCCTTTCAGTGCCCCTTATTGTCTTCAACTTGGAAAGGCATGCAAACCAAGGTAGAGTGTATGTGGGCTATGCATTTCCTTTTTAGTTCCCCTTATTGTCTTCAACTTGGTGACACATGGAAAATAAGTCACTAATAAAATGGCTTGGAAAAATGTTCCTTAAAAACAAAAAGAGGAAAAGGATGTGGCTAGCCCTCAACAAAGGCGCCCATAAATGAGACAATACGAGCCCTTGTATGTCATCAAACCCCATACCTAGAATTCTAACTCCATCCACCTCACATTAAATACATGACTTAAAAAGGTTTCTCCTTCAGAACATCCCCTACTTGAGGATTGCTTCACCCAATACACCCCCCCATATCTAAATTTGGAAAATTGTATAAGGACTTTGAGAATTTGTTTATTTTGAAAAGGGGGGGTTTGATGCACATGTTTGGGTCGTTATTTTAATAGATATGAATTACTTGGAATGATATTGTGACTTGTGGACCCTTGGAGGACATACTTGTTTTTCTTTGCAGGACCTTGACAGGTGAAAGTTTGATCATGAAGGCACACAGTCACTTGGACCTTCATTTGGGGCATGAAGCCCATGAGTTGGATGATGCACCCCCTTATTTTTGGACACATGGATGATAAACATTGTCTTTGGAGGCATGAGAGGAAACCTTGGAGAAAGAGACTATCCCCCCCTTTTCCCAACATTTGGTCTTGGAGGCAAAAACACATCATCTCTCATGGCATGACATCATACTTGGAGGGATGGGGTTTGGTGGTATTGGATGAATTGATGATGACTTGGCACATCTAGATGAAGGAAGACCCTTGCACATGAAGATATGGCCTTTGGAGGCCCAATGTTTCCCTCAAGAACCTCAAAGTCTTGCTCATTATGCTAAAACATCAACCCTAAGGGGTATGCCATCATCATTTAGGGTTCTACTTTATGTAATATTTGAATTTTAAGTTGTAAATGGACAAAAGGAGGAGGTCGGACTCCCTAATTTCATGTTTAGTTTTTGAATTGTGGACAAAGGGTTTTAGGTGACCTCATATAAATAGAGGTCACCCCTTTGTCATTTGAGACATAACTCACTTGAGAATTACTTAAGCGTTGGCTGAAATATTCTCCCTACTTGGGAAAATCATATGTCTCTATCTCTTGTGATACTGGATGCTAGTATTTTTCTTTTGGTGAAGGAAGCTAAGGTGCTATATTTTGGATGCTTTGTTCTTTCTTTTGTGATGGAATATTCTTAGTAAAGAAGGGTTTATCTTGCTAATTCTTGGACTAGGTAAGGAATTTGTGCTTTGTGTTGTTTCTTTCTTGGTTGCAATGTTGATTTTGTTAAGATATTGGAGGAGTATAAAGGCATACACCCTCCACTAAGATCTATCACCACTGTATTGGATAAGCTACTTTTTCAAAGGTTGCTAGGAAGAGTAAAAAGGCTTACACCCTCCTAGATTTACCTTCCTAGTTTTGTTTGCTCTAGGGAGTAAAAAGGCTTACACCCCTAGAGAAATAACATAGATAGATATTACACAAGAGACCCCATAACCCAATTGATATGGCACTAATCTAATTTTCATTGGAGATATAAAATCATTGCATTGGTATACTTGAATAGTCGAGATATTGCAATTGTCTAAGTTGGAATTGATTATATGTGTTATAAGCATTCTTGTGCCCTAAGGGCATCTAGCTTGGCTAACTAATTCTCTTTGTTGTTATAAACTAGTGCTACAGCCATTAGGGCTATTGCAAAGTCACTCTTTTATCAGATTTTACTACTCTTTCTACTGCTGAAAATTGCAAGTAATTGATGCTAATTATTCTTCTTGTCAACATATTTCATTGAGGTACTTTGCTAGTGAATTTTAATGGCTAGAACTTGTTTCTGTAGAAAACGTTTGCTACAGCCACAATTCTACCCTAATATATTGCTGATAACATATTTTTGTAGCCCTATTTTCCCATCAAAACTTGAGTTTAAGTATTGGAATATTATCTACATGTTTAGGACTTGATCAACCAATAATTATTTGGTGTTTTTGATGGTCAATTGTGTAGTTGTTATAACTTATTCTTTGTTATTGTAATTATGATATATCCTGCAGTTCTGGGACAACAAGTTTATCTTGCTAATTCCCCATTGATTATAGGCTTGATTTATCATATTTTTTTCTTATTATGGGCAGGTCTAACATTGCTTTGCAGGTGCAAAACACTTGGCAAACATTCACCCTTCCACAAGACTCTTCTTCAAGCCCTTTCTTCATCTCCAAGTTTGACCTATAGGGGATCCATTGATCATTCTCTCACTTTCCATCTCAATCCCCCTAGGGTCACCAGGATTACCCTCTCGTGAATAATTATCATCACTAAAGCGAGTGGAGTGTCTATCTAAGGTGACAATGGGTAGGTACTCCCATAGTTGTCACACTTTCATGGATTGGGTTGGGATTTTCCCAATCTATAGATTGTGCGATAACAGTGTGAAAATCACCTCAATTAGAGCTTGTTTGTGAAAGTTATGTCTTCCACAAGTTGACCTACCTTGTTGACCAACATGACACCCAATGGATGTCATTTTAGCCCTCTTTTTTCACACATGTGGGGATAGTCACATGTGGACTTTCAAGAATATTCTAGAGGGTTCTAAACCCTGAAATTAATTGAGAGTTGAGTCATACAAAAACCCTAACCCTAACTGTAATATCCCCAAGGACGAGCCCTGTTGTAATCATGTTTTGTAGGTTGGTGAACCAAGTATTGATAAGCTGGTGGGCTTATGTGTTTATTAGGTCGAAGAGCCTAAGTGTTAAAGGCCAGGAGCCTGTTTTTGTATATGTAATTATGCAGAACATTAATAAAGATTAAACATCGTTGTGTGCAAATCGATCACAAAAAAAGAATGATGGGGGACTAACCTTCCACAGAGTGGGTAAGGGAAAGGGGATTGAAAGGTTGGAAAGAGGGGCTAAGCTTAGGGGCTTAAGTCCTTGAGATAATAATTTATTATTATTCCAAAGTGGTGTGAAAGGTATACTTTTATCCTAAGTTCCTGGAAAAGGGAACACATACTTGATGGAGTGCATGCAACTTCATGGGAGACATGTGTTGGCCTAGGCACATGCAATTTAACACAAGAATTGAGTCATGATGGGAGTTCATCCTTCATTTTGTTTTCCGTTGTCTGAACTGAGGGGTCTCTGCGTCTGATCTCTGCATACCTCATGCAGATCTAAAACCCGAAACCATGAGGCCAACCTGTGATGTTTTCCTGAGAAGTTGACGCATCCTCTGTCTAAACCGTTAGAGTCTGTGATTCGACCTCTGCGTTGATTCCTTGTCACACAACTCTGAAATCTAGTGGTAAACCCGTGGACTGAGCCGTGTCTCTTGTATGTCCTATGAACCCAGCTTATTCGCCCTTGCAAAGTTGAGTCCGTACCCGAACCGTTCTTGGGTTGGAGCCTTCTGTTTTTCCTGAGTGGTGTTGACCAGTTACCGATATTGTCACCCGTACCTTCCTGGAACTGAGTCAAAAGTGCCAGAAGAACCAGGTTGTCAGGCCCGTGGTTGAATAGGCAGGTTGTCAGGCCTATGAGCAACTCTCTCTAGGTGGGAGAGTATGTTGGGAAGTGGTTTTCTCCCAGATATATCCCAGCACCAGCTACGGAGCTCTGAGAATTCTTGATCTGACTTGTTGTCGAGACCCAAAGAGGGAGGTGAAGCATCAATGGAATGTGCTTGTGAAGGTGTATACTCCCGGGTCGAACAAACATGTGGGGAATGAGAGTTCGTGAGTAGTGGGTGTAAGAAGGCTCCTGGAGAGAATCCTTCCGGATGCACTGTGTAGTTTTCCTGTAACCTCAACCTAGTCTAGGATTCCCTTGCCTTGGGTGGAGCTTAGTTCCAGCTCAGGGGTGACCCACTTTTGAGCGTGATGAGAAGCGTGGTCTAAGGCTAGGAGGTTCGTGAAAGTTCTGCACATAGTTGGTGGAGTTACTACAGTTTCAAAGATAAGTATCATTATGTGTTTAATTTCAATTAAATTGCATATCTGTGATGCTTGTAATATTATCATGTATTATGTTGCAATGCATATTTATTGTTAATTCTATTTAAGTCCGTATGATGGAAATAACTCTATGTTAAATGTGTTAATTTGATTTAATATGCATGTTATATATATATGGGAATGTTCTGCGTAGTAGTGTTGCCCGACATTAGAGTGATGGTCGGGGACGTTACAATATGGTATCAAAGCCCAAGGTTTCAACACTAAGCCTGGATGGGCCGGATAAGTGGTCTTTGGACCCAAGGTTTCAAGTGGAAATGTTGTTCGGATGGAACCAATTTCGAACCTTAGAATGTTTCTGAGTGCCAAGGGGTTACTTGGCCATGTTAGGAAGCTTAGGAGGAGTAGCGGTAGAATAAAACCGCAGTCGGCATGGTATTTGACCACAAAGAGAGAGAGAGAGCTCAACACTTGGGGTGTTGGAACCGTAGGATCTGTTTGGGAAAAAGGAAAGTCATTTACGACCATCAGATCCTTAAAAGGTGTAGGAGGGTTATCTTGGAAGCCTTTCAGAGTTCAGCAGTCGGGAGAAGTGGAATTCACTTAGGCATAAACTTCTGAAGGAGATCTACACTATAGATCGTAGGAAAAGAGCCTTACCATTAGATCTGTGTCTAGAAAGGCAAAGGAAAATCACTTCGTAGGATTTCTAGTGTGGAGTGTGGCAAACTTCGGAAGTCCCGAAGTAGATCGCAACCGTCCGTTGCGAAGGACACATGAAAATAAATCATGTACTTCGGGTGGAAGCACTTCATGAGGAGGCAAGTGCTGTGAGTTTGAAACTCCTGAAGGCCCAAGTTCCAAAGTCACTCATAGTCGTTGATCATGAAGGAGGACACGCGTCGGTAGATCGTGAACTCCAGGAGAAAGCGCTCTGGGAAAAAGCGAGTGTAGAGGAGTTGAAACTCCCGAAGTCCAAAGCTCCAAAGCCTGAAGTTTCAAAGTGAAAGGGTAGATGTGGTGCGGCCAGATGACATTGCATGGGGTGATGTGGAACTTTCTAGGCGTACCACGTGCCATCGCCTTAGTTAGTGACAATTGTACTATGTGCGCTTGAAGGATAGAGAAGCCGAAAGTTTGTAATTCAGGAGCTCAAAAGGGAAGCAAGCGAGAAAGCTTCCAGAAACCAAAGTCCCGAATCTCCGAAGTTCTGAAGTCCCAAAACTCAAACGCCTGAGGTTCCATAGTGAGTGTCAGTCGTTGGATGCTGGGTAGACGTGGACTATTGATCCACTCTACTGCGCGAGTTCGGTAACTTAGAACTATGAGAGAGTGTTGTGTTGTGCTTTGAAAATTTATGAGGCTGAAGGCCTGATTAAGCACTTATAGATCTAGCACTTGGTCACGACCCATGGTCACATGGGTTGGGGAACTGAGAGAAAGGGGCTAATGCCCGAAAAATTCGCAGAGCAAAGCTCCAAAATAACATGGAGTTTGAAAGTTTTCTAGAATCATATTTGTTTATGAATGATGTGGGATTTGTTAAGGAATGATGGCTTGACAAATTTCAGTTGTCTTCACATTGTGTTTGCAGAAGTTTAACGAGTTCCAGAACTGAATAGAGTTGACACTGAGTGCAAAGAAATGGAGGAGGCACAGAATGCTTCCAGTTCAGAGAATGAAGCTAAAGGGATGGATGTTCATTTGGGAGTTGAAGGGTCAAACTCCAATGGTCATGGAGAAGAGACAGATAAGGAAGGGAACATGATGAAAATCATTGAAAGATTGCATAAAGATGCCCAAACTCACTGAGCAGATAGCAGAAAGCTAAGGAACAACAGGGAGACTTCAACTTAAAGTTGATGAAGATTCTAGAGATAATAGAAAAGAAGTTGGACAAGGAGAGAGACTCGAGCAAAATAGGGAGTCACCAGAATTCTGAGGGAAGAAGATCAAGGAGTGTTGGTAGACACCATCATCACTCCCAAGGTCGCTCCAAGAGGAGGGAACACATCAGTTCAAGCCCATATCCTACCAGAAATCATAGGAGATCTGGAGTGGATGAACTGAAGGGCGAAATGAACAAGATTAAGCCTCCTACGTTTGATGGATAACATAAGAAGGAGGATGATGCTGAAACATGGTTGCTTGGCATGAGGAAATATTTCCAACTGTAGAATTATTCCTCTCATGCAGAAGGAAGAATTGCCATGTATCAACTAAAAGGAAAAGCATCCATGTGGTGGGATCCTCTTGTGCAGGTGAAACACATTAGAAATAAAGATATCACTTGGAAACAATTTAAGATGTATTTTGAGAAGAAATACTTGACTAAAAGATAGTACAACAGAAAGATGAAAGAGTTCTTTGGACTCAAGATGGGCAACATGACCATTGATGAATATGAACAAAGATTTTTGGAATTGTTGAACTATGTCACATTCATCAAAGATGAGACTGTCAAGATTCAAAGGTATCTAAGTGGGTTGCCACCTTCTGTTGGTGACAAGATTCAATATGATGATCCTAAGACTATGGAAGAAACTATAAGAAGAGAAAAATGCTTATATGAGCAGCAAAGAAAGAAGCCTACCTTTCAGAAGGCTTGGGAAGACAAGAAGAAATTCCAGATGGATCAAAGGAAGAAGTGAACTAAGCCACCCTTTTTTAGAAACAATCCTCAAGGACAACCATCGTTTAGAGAGCCGAGAATGGATGAAGTAGGGGAAAAAAGGCCAAGGGAAACACCCATTCAGTGTTGGGGTTGTCAGGGGAACCACAAGTACAAAGATTGTCCCCACAAAAATGGCAAAGTGAGAGCTGTCCATAATGTTCAACAAGATGAAACAGTGGAGGACATGGGCAGTAGAATGCCAAGGATCTACGCAGACTTGGACAACAAGCAATTTGAATATCATTCGCACATGATTGAAGTGGAAGGTATGATCAACGACCATGCCTTTACTATTTTAATTGATTCAAGGTCTAGCCATAGTTATATAGATCCTAGAGTGGTGGAGAGTTTGCAATTGTCAAGAAGAAAACATGAAAAGTCTTCGTTAGTTCAGTTGCCTACAGGAACCAAGAGGAAATTCACTGAGTTAGTTAAGTCCTTTCTAGTGGACATGAATGGACTGAGCACAAAGGTTGAATTCAACATTATGCCTTTAGGTTCTTATGACTGTCTAGTTGGGATGGACTAGTTGGACCAACACCATGCCATCCTACACTGTCGTAACAAAGCATTCAATTTCCTAGATGAGGAAGGAAATCAGAAAACAGTCCAAGGAATTCCCAGAGCTCTTGCTATTAGAGAAATCTCAACAATGCAGCGGAAGAAGTGCTACAGGAAAGGCTGTCAATTATTTGCATCCCATGTGGAGGAAGCATCTAAGGATGAGGTCTCAAATATTGGAGATCATGCGGTACTAAAGGAGTTTTCCCTTTAAGGGTAGCATTAGGCCTCTCAGGTGAAACGTTGGCCTCCAAGAGAAAAACATTAGGCCTCCCAAGGCCTCTAGATCAAGCCACATGTGCCACTTGGCACACAATTGCCTCCAAAGTGTCCATGAAACATTGGGTGACGTCAAGGGTCACATATGTGACGTCATGGGCCTTCCAAGGCAAACATCAGAGTGGGAGGGAAAGACCCCCTAGGTCTAGGTCTATCAGGTTGTCTCTAGTGGAACACCCTCCTCTCTCTCTAGTGCAAGCCTTTGATATGTGTTTGCCCCTGGTCTGGGTCTCAACATCCATCTGGTGGGATTTTAGCCCTATGGAGGTCTGAACTAATCATCTCCCCATGTGTACCTATCTGTCAGGTGTGGCCCTCCAACAAAAACATGTACACCTTCCATGGGCTCATAAGTCACAAGGATCATAGAAATATCAATCACATCTAATAACCAAGTTATCTAAACATGTGCATAAAACCCCCTTTTCCCAGACAAGTGATCAAGGATGTTATGTTATTATACAATCTAGGTTTTGAGAGGTTGTCATGAGGTCCTACTAGGCTAATTCTCATTAGACGTGGGATGTTTCCAGGTGAAGGAAAATTCAGGTCATGTAAGTGGATGAGGTGGTGTAGGGATGTTTGAGCAATTGGTGCAGTGATGACAGGGAAATGTATGGCTTACCTGTGGGTGCCTCTGAAGAGGGTGAGATGCACCTTGTCATGGATGAAAATGTTTCCAAGCCCATTCAATTCCTTTTACCTTTTTATCTTATTTATTTTTCTTTCAAGAGACTAGTTATAGGACACTTCCCTTGCATGGTGACCAGTGGTGACAATGTTACCCACAAGAATTGCATGAAGATGAGAAGGTTGGCTCATGATGAGACCCCCTTTTTCTTGGTTATGCCACCAAGAGCCACTACCTTGGCGTGGTGACCAGTTGAATGGTAGTTTCATACCACTACATGCCCATGGACCTAATAGGATGGCTCGTGATGAGACCCTCTATCCTCCAACTAGGTCTTGATTTTATTATTTTATGGGTCCCTCCGTTTCTTTCTAAGAATCCTTTTATCTCTTTCTCGGGGATCCCTAGGTGAAGCATATGAAGGTTTTGTTCTTTTGGCTTTTATCTTTTTCCAGCTACTTTTACCCTCTGGGCCTTTAGCCCCTTCTTCCCACAAGGTAAGGTACAACCCTTTACTAGCTTGGAAAACCCAATGCCTGAACCAATGTAGGGGATGGATGAGAGGGAAAAAGATGAAAAGTGATAAGTATGGTGGGAATGGACGATGACCTTTCATGAACCCACCTAGCGGAAAATCAAATCCTAAGGAAACCAACTTGCTATGGCATCCTATCATTACCCCTAGGTGTGTATAAGTGGAAAGGCATAAGGTCCAAGCACACGTCAAAAGTAAAAAGAATTAAATGCACATATTCAATTTTTTTGAGAATTAGAGTGACACATACCATGATACTCAGACTCATTACCTCATGGAGCAAGACCCATTGTTGATGGCATGGATGTTGTTGCTGAAAATATGGAGGCGATGAAGAAGAAGGATGTGCCCTCCAGGGCCAGGCTCAATTCAATATGGTTCTTGGTACTCCATGTATAGGACCTGTTTTCCTCGAGACATAATCTCCTTAGGTATCCCCAGCCTAGGGAATAACATCTGGCTCCAACTCGGGGATAGGTGCTCACTGTAGAGCACATGAGAACCTCAACATATCTGGCATGACCTGTGACCTGATTGATCTCAACAAACATTTATTAGTAATCATTTCGGGCAATGATATCACCCTTGGCTCATATATGGTACAAAAAATGAAAGTAAGCAAGCATATATACAAATGGAAATACAACTACTTTAGCATGAAATGCAGATGGTATATACAATGAATGCAAATGCCTACCTACTTACTTGTAATTACATGTCATGTTGTTGGTGGGTGGTGAAGCTTGATGTGTATAGCACTCACTGGAAACTTTAAAGATCCTCCTTCCATGGTTTTCAAGTTGAAAGAGTTTGTTCCTGCGAGGCTCATGATATTGTAGGGACCTATCCATATTCCATCCAACTTCTTGTGCATACCAGGTTTCTCCCTTCTCTTATCCCATAACAACACTATATCGCCCTCATCGAAATCCCTCTCCATTGTCTTGAGATCAAAGGTGTTCTTGATCTTTTCTTGGTTTCTTTCCATCTAACTTAGGGTGGTCCTTCTAGATTCATCCAACTCTATTAACTGGTTAATTCTCCCTTGGATTTCTTCTCCATCAGTGGTTTATTGTTGAGAAAAACAGAGGATGGGGATTTGGAGATTCACAGGAAGTTTGGCTTCTAACCCATACACTAGCTCAAAACGGGTCCTTCCTGTTGAGGTCTTTGTTGTTATTCGATCTGCCCACAAAACATATTTAATTTTTCTATCCCAAGACCTCTTGTTCTCTCCCACCACCTTCTTGATGATGTTCATAAGATTCTTATTGCTCAATTCTTCCAATTTGTTTCCTTGGGGATAATAATTGGAGGAATGGGATAGAAAAATTCCATACTTGAAACAAAATTCTGCTAATGCAAAAGAACTAGAGGCTTTAGCATTGTCTGTGGTAATCTTGGATGGGACCCCAAATATTTTTATGATTCTTTCCTCCAAAAATTTCATGACCACCTCCTGAGTAGCCTTGTTTGTGGGAATAGACTCAAACCACCTGGTAAAATAGTATGTGGCTGCCAAAATCCATCGGTAACCATTACTTGAATTGTCTTTAAATTCCCCAATAAAATCTAACCCCCATTGTTGAAAAGGAGCTTCTACTACGAAAGGTTTCAAGGGGTGTGCCGAGAATTTTGGTTTACTAGTGAAGAATTGGCAAGGCTGGCATGATTGGACATATTAGTGATTATCAACAAATAGTGTTGGCCAATAGTATCCAACTCTTAGGATCTTGTGTGCGGTGGTACGGACCACGAAATGTCCACCACAATGTCCAAAGTGTAATTCCTTCAACAATTTATCAGCCTCTTCTTGGTTCACACATCTCAGGAGAACTCCATCGGAGTCTTTCCAACCAAGGCCATTCTTATTTAAACAATATTTCATAGCTTTAAGTCCCAAAGCCCTTCTTTTGTAGTCCATTAGGTGATCTAGGCACGATAAATTCTTAAGGTAGTATATTATATCACAATACCATTCATCATGTTCTAACTCACTGACTACCATGTTTATTTATTCACTTTCCCCCATTTGTATGGCCTCTTGGTTGCTTTTAGTCAGCATCTGCGCCAAGCCTTGTCCCTTTATAATCCTAATGGATCTTATCTCCAATTCATACTCTTGGATCTTGGAGACCCACTTGCCCCTAGTACCCATACAATCTTGTTGCAATAAGACATCCTGTACTGTCAGGTAAGGGACATAAGCCTTGATCTTATTATAACCCACGTAGTTTCTAAAGTGCTTAAGGGATTTCACTAAGGTGTAAGATTGTTTCTCAGTAATCGTATAGTTCATCTATGAATCCCTAAGGACTTTTCTCATGAAGGTGATGGGGTGTTCATGGTCGTCAACGTCTTTCTGCAACAAGACACCTGCAATGGTGTCATGGGAGGCAAAAGAGAAAATTATGAAATCCCGTGAATAGTCAGGACTAATCAAGACCGAGGCTTGGGAGATAGCATATTTTATATCTTCAAAGGATTAAATGGCCTTATCATCCCACTTGAACACAGTTTCCTTCTTCAATAATGCACTCATGGGTTTTATTCTTTCAACAAAGTTTGGGACAAATCTTCGAATGAAATTTATTTTTCCGTAAAAGGATTGCAGGGATTTCTTGTTAGCCGGGGGACGTACATCTTTGATAGACTGGAACCTTTTGGGGTATATAGAAATTCCCCCTTCCAAGGCTATGTGTCCCAAAATTTTCCCTTTATCTATCCCGAAGACAGATTTCTTAGGGTTCAAGGAGATACCATACTTTCTACATCTCTCAAAAACAATTCTAAGGTGTGATATGTGGTCTTTCCTCTCCTTTGATACGACTATGAGATCATCTTGGTAAATTTATATGATTTTTTGAATGATATCCCTAAAGGAAAATTCCATTTCTCTCTGAAAGGTAGCACTGACATTCATAAGTCCAAACGACATTCTAAAGTACATAAATGTTCCCCATGGTGTGGTAAATGTCATTTTAAGCTGGTCTTCTCTTTTGAGAAAGACTTGGTTGTATCCAGAAAATCCATCTAACATAGACATTATCCCTACCCCGGTAACCCTCTGTAACAAATGTTCCATATTTGGGACGGGGTAGCTGTCTTTCAAGGATAGTTGGTCAAGGTGTCGTAAATCTACACACAAGCGGATATCACCACTTTTATTTCAGACAACTACCAAATTTGACATCCATGACGAATATCTAATGGGAGATATGATACCATCATCGACCATCTTTTGGAGTTCTTTTTGTATCTGGTTTGCCAATTTTAGGTTGATATGTCTTAACTTTTGTCGGAAAGGTTTGGCTCCTTCTGTCAAAGTATATCATGTTGGATAACATCACCCCTATAAGCCTTTAGTTCATCATAATTCCAAGCAAAGGTATCCTTGAATTCTCTTATGAGGTCTAGTATTTCTATCCTTTCCTTTTCAGTAGTTCCTTTCCCTATTTTGACCATTCTTGAATCCATATTTGTGTTGATGTTGAACTCTAGGGCTTCATTTGTTTGTTTGTTGGGTTTCTTTCCTTTGAAAACATCATGTTTGTCAAAGAGGTGTTCCAAAGGGACACATCCTTTTGGCAAAGTGTTGTTTTGCAGGTTAACCACATCTAGGTTCATGGAATCAACCAAGAATTTTACTCGTGAATCGATGAACTCTCTACTCTTTTCCATGAATCTAATGATTTGGTCATCAACTTCAAAGACTTGTCAATGTTCTAGGTTATTAGGGATCGATGGTCTAAACAAGACTTCCATTTTGCACAAGTTTTGGAGTGGACCATCACAATGTTGTAAGGTGGAAGCGGAAATAGCCAAAGCATCTGCCACCTAGTTTTCTTCTCGGGGAACTGCTTTGTTTGTCATTATTTAAAAAGATTTTGCAATGGATCTTGCAAAGTCACGGTACCTTTTTAATCTCTCATTCTTGGCGGCTAATTCTATCAACACTTGTGATACTATCAAGTTTGAGTCCCCTATAACTCTTAGGTGTGTGACACCTTTGTTGATTTCCAAGTTGATACCTAGGATCGAAGCTTCGTATTCGACAACGTTATTTGTACAGTGATATTCAATTCTATAGGAATAATAGAAGGTCTCCTTGGATGGGGTTGTCAAGACAATACCTACCCCTGTGCCAAAACTCGAATGAGCTCCATCAAATTCTAAAGTCCACGTTCCTTCAGGTGTCTTGGTAGGTTTATCTTCCGAACTTGCCTCTTGGATGAAGAAATTATCAATCCCATTGTTAACACAAAGGAGCTGGTCATCAGTTTTATCAAGGGTCTCAATAAGGCATCTTATGATGGGTTCTTTGTGAAGGGTAAGGAATCCTCCTTCAGGGTGAGGTGTGATAGCTTCAGACCCTTGGTTTTGGAAAATTTCGGTCAAGTTTTCTATAAGGTCTTTACGGAGTATGATCCCCCAATTGCTTAGAGCATATATTACCAACACATCAATAGTAAAAGGAGCATCAGGGCAAGCATGGAAATCAACACTTAGGTCCTTAATAATTCCTCGTGTAAAGCCTCCTTGTGTATTTGGCTGTGATATGCTTAGACCTAGTTGGTGCATGACCCTTTCAGTTATAATATTAGTGGGAGTATCTGGGTCAAATACACAGTTATGGAGGAGGGAATCATTGATTTGGAGGGTGACGTAAAAAGGCACAAGTTCCCCATATTTTGTTCCCATGCTCTTTACTTGGTAGACAAAAGGCAATTCTTCTGCAAAGTTGTCATCCTCGTAAATTTGTGGCAACGAGTATCCAACATCCTCAACCTCAGGGTTTCTAAATATGTCTTGAGTAGGTTCTACATCTGCATGAGGCTCATTTTGTTGAGAGAACAAGGAAGCATCTTTCATGTTTGTGAAACATGTGCTCCATTTTCTAGGGTAGGCATTATATTCTACCTCGAGGATCTCTGGTAGGTCATGCTTCAATTCTATCATGCTCTCATCATTTGATTCCCATATGTCATTATCGTTCAAAAGGTTAATCTAGTATATGGAATTGTTGAACCTAAGGTTTTCTTCAATCTGGCAAGCAACCTCTTTTGCTTCTTCCAGGCTTGCGGGTAATCGATCCTTGAGGGTGAACTGCACGGTTCACTGTAAGGAGTTTTGTAGTGTTGGAGAATAGTGCTCTTTGGGTGAAAGTTGGGTTGGAGTTTTCTAATGAGAATATTGAACCTATCGTTGAAATCCCTAATGTTTTCACTGGTTCCTTTGCAAACTTTGAGGTATTGAGAGTAGAAGGAAGCCATACTTTCCTTTTTACACCATCTGTTCTTGAAAGGTCGTTCTAAATCTTCAAGATTTTTTATGCTCCCATTAAGGAGTCCATTAATCCAGACCCTTACACTTCCGGTGAGTGAGATGGAAAAGAGCCTCATAAAGGTGTCAGGGTGTTCTTCTCCTGTCTGTTGAAATTCATACGCCTCATAAAACTTAGTCCAATGTGAGTTTCCATAGAATCCTACTTCTCCTGAGAATCTAGGTATCTAGGAATCAACTTCTTTGGGGAGATCATGTAATCCTCCTTGGGTGTTAGCTAAGTCCAAAGGGTCAAAGAGTTATTTGTGAGACCATTTAGAAGTATCTATAGGGACAATAGGAAGTACAGGAGTAGAAGAGTGTGTGTATTGAAATCCACTATGGGTCATCATTTTTGAAGTCGCCAAATAATTTTCTTGAAATTATCAAAGGGATGAGGGGAGTTGCCAAGTAAGCTTTGAAAAGTAAAGTATTTTGAGGAAAGGTTTACCGAGAAGTGTCGTCTTTGAGGAGTATTGACTTATTTTTCCCCGGCAACGGTGCCAAAATGTTATTGTGCAATTTGTACTTGTCCCAAATGGAAAGGCTAATGGAGGAAAATTGATGTAATAGGAGGTTATCCTATCATTGTCACCTTAATAAGATACCTCTTTCTATTTAGGGTTGATATCCCAGGGGAGACATCCTCGATGACTTCAGGGTTTGAGAAGGCAAAGGTTAAAGTGTCTATAAAAGGTATCCCCTCTCACAAGTCACATTGATCAGAAAGTTCCAAGGTTTTAATCAATGAAACAATTATGTGCTTAGAAGTACCTGCCTAGAACAAAACAACAAGAAAATGATATCTTTTGCAAGTACAATTTGATGCTAGTACTTCATAAAACCATGGACTTATCAATAAAATAAATAGTTGATGTATGATGAAGCATACAAAAATTTGTAACAACAATGTTTATAAGATAATAGCTTCACAATAAATTCCTTAAAGAAGCTTCACAATGACCAAAAATAATAACTCAATGATGGAAATGTACTAGCATTTGTCAGAAGCTAATTAGGCAGTGTATAAATCAAATTTATAATTGCTTTTAAGTGCTTTTATTGCTGAAATACATGTATGTAGCTTAATTTTGTAACAACAACAAGTAGGTTAGCTAATTAGTCTACTATAAGATTAGGAAAGGTTAGTAGATAGCTTGAGGTAAAAAAATTTAGAGTAGTTTTCATCAATCAATCAAGTCCAAGGCTTAGATCAGTGCTTTTAGGGTTAATGGAGTCTCTTTTAGCAGTGGAAAACTTGAAGGAACAGATGATACTATGAGATCTATAGACAAGAAGGTCAATGATTGAAGTGTTGGTAACCCAAGGCTTCAATCACTAAACCCTAGGGGGGAAATGGCCACTAGGAAGTAGGTAGCCCTAGGCCTTAACAGTTTTCCTCCTTCTTTATCTCAAGGATGAAGTAGATGACGGATAGATGAAGTAAATGATTCTATGGTGTTGCAATGGCAAGGCCCTTAGCACAAAGCTTCAAGAAAATAGGGTTTCTAGCAAAATCTAGTAGGTGAAAAGTTGTTAAGGCAAGAACAATAACATGTGCTTTAACCTCCTAGGGTTTTAAGCTAGAAATTTCATAATCTTTGAAGAAATGAAAGATAAATACACCATAACCATTCAAAATTAATAATAATTGCATCAATTTACTTACATTCACCAAGAATCATCTAGCAATAGGCCTAGTTGAAGGCTTCCACCGAGAAAAATGCTAAAATACACCAAAACTAGCCTCCTTCAAGAAGTGCACACCAAATTTCAGCCAAGAAACCCTAAGTAGGGTGCACATTTAATACCTCACTAAGTGTGAGTGAAAGATGATGAAAAATAAGAGAGATTTTCCCCTTATTTATACCATACAAATGACCTTTAATTTACAAATTAGGTCAAAAAGGCTGGCATGGCCAATTTACATGTAATATCCAGGTTTTTACATAAAAATTACAATTTAAACCCTAAATCAAACAGAAAAGGTGACAACATGCCCTTTTAGGGTGACGTTATGCCTCTCAAGTGAAACGTTGACCTCCAGGAGAAAAACGTTAAGCCTCCCAAGGCCTCTAGATCAAGCCACACGTGCCACTTGTCACACAACTGCCTCCAAAGTGTCCATCAAACGTTGGGTGACGTCAATGGTCACAGAGGTGAGGTCATGGGCCTTCCAAGGCCAACATCATAGTGGGAGGGAAAGACCCCCCTGGGTCCAGGTTTTCCAGGCTATCTTTGGTGGAACGTCCTCCTCTCTCTCCAGTGCAAGCCTCTGATATGTTTATGCCCCTGACTGGGGTCTCAGCATCCATCTGGTGGGATTTTATCCCTATGGAGGTCCGAACTAATCATCTCCCCATGTGTACTTGTTTTTTGGGTGTGACCCTGCAACAACAATAAGTACGCCATCCACGGGCTCATAAGTCACAAGGATCATAGGAATGTTAATCATGTCTAATAATCAAGTTATCTAAACATGTGCATAAAACCCCCCTTTCCCAGACAAGTGCTCAAGGACGTTATGCTATTCTACAAGCCAGGTTTGGAGAGGGTGTCAGGAGGTCCTACTAGAATAATTCTCATTGGGCGTGGTATGTTTCCCGGTGAAGGAAAATCCAGGTCATGTAAGTGGATGAGGTGGTGTAGGGATGTTTGAGCAATGGGTGCAGTGATGACGGGGAAATGTATGGCTTACCTATGGGTGCCTCTGAAGAGGGTGAGTTGCACCTTGTCATGGATGCAAATGTTTGCAAGCCCATTCAATGCCTTTTTCCTTTTTATCTTATTTTTTTTCTTTCAAGAGACTAGTTAGAGGACACTACCATGGCGTGGTGACCAATGGTGACAATGTTACCCACAATCATTTCACGGAGATGAGAAGGTTGGCTCGTGATGAGACCCCCTTTCTCTTAGATATGCCACCAAGATCCACTACCCTAGCATGGTGACCAACTGAATGGTAGTGTCATACCGCTACAGTCCCATGGACCTAATAGGTTGGCTCATGATGATACCCCCTATCCTCCAACTAGGTCTTGATTTTATTATTTTATGGGTCCCTTTGTTTCTTGCTAAGAAGACTTTTATCACTTTCTTGTGGATCCCTAGGCGAAGAATCTGAAGGTTTTGTTCTTTTGGATTTTATCTTTTTCCAACTACTTTTACCCTATGGGACTTTATCCCCTTCTTCCCACAAGGCAAGGTACAACCCTTTGCTAGCTTGGAGAACCCAATGCCTGAACCAATGTAGGGGATGGATGAGAGCAAAAAGATGAAAAGTGATAAGTATGGTGGGAATCGAAGATGACCTTCCAAGAACCCACCCAGTGGAAACTCAAATCCTAAGGGAACCAACTTGCTAGGGCATCCTGTCATTCCCCCTAGGTGTGGACAAGTAGAAAGGCATAAGGTTCAAGCACGCGTCAGAAGTAAAAATAATTAAATGCACATATTCAAATGTTTTAAGAATCAGAGTGACACATACCATGATACCCAGACTCATTACCTCATGGAGAAAGAACCATTGTTATTGAAGGACCAGGCCTATGGAATGGATGTTGTTGTTGCTGATAAGATGGAGGCGATGAAGAAGAAGGATGGGCCCTCCAAGGCCAGGATCAAGTCAATATGGCTCTCAGTATTCCATGTTTAGGACCTATGGGCCTCGAGACATAATCTCCTTAGTTATGCCTAGGCTAGGGGATAACAAGACCATCTTCCTATTCATGTGTGTGTTATGAAATAACCCTACCAATGCGTCAAACATCTCTTTGGTTTTCTTCTTCTTGGATAAGTGAGGAATTAGATGATCCTTCATTGAATCCAAGATGACCCTATATGCTTTGATCTCCTTCTTGTTGTGATGTTCCAAAGTTGTTGGATATGTCGGTGGAGTAACAACTTTGTCCACTAGCTCCCAAAGGTCATACTCCTTAAACACCAAAGTTACTCTTGCTTTCCAAGATATGTAATTGGATGCTCGATCCAATCTGTCTTCAACTCTTAATGGTGTATTTTCCATCCCTAAGACCTGATAACCTGCCCTGGAAATAACCTGTTGCTGAAAACTACCCTTGTATTGACCTGTATGGACTTGTACATGACTGTAACCACTATATCTCGCGTATGTACGCAACTGTGATCATTGAAACCTACATATGTGTGTGATTGTGACCACTATGACCCACATATATGTGTTTTTGATCAAAGCATTCCATGTATGTACATGACTATTCTTTCTGTGACACGCGTACACCTCAATAAACCTGCAAAAACTTAGTTCTCCCTCAATATGATTATTTCTCTAAAATCCGTCCTTTGATTTCCGTCTACTAGCTATGGATCTTCCATGGATACCAGTGTACTAGGTTTCCTCCCTTTGGAGATCACGCTCAAATACCATGTTTATTTTCCCGGATTCAACCCTTGGTATGCTATGATACAATGTTGAAATATCTCCTACCCAACACCCAATAGTTAATTCCAAATCAGTCACTTATTGAATTAAATCACAAATAAGTAATCAACTAAACATGCAACGGAAGCATAAACAAGGAAACCAAATGAAGCACGCATAAACACCAATATTTTTGGGTAGATACCCGTCTAAAAACCCCGAAGGAAAAACCAGTGTTGAGAATGATTTTATTATTCCAAAATCATGGCTCACGTAACAAGGATAATGTCCCACTGAGAGAAATACAATTGCAGACAAACCTGGAAAATATTGACCTATTGTACGAACCATAACTACACACTTTTCAAGGTGTGAGTGACTTTCCTTCAGTAACCCCATGTATGTACACAATTGTCTCCACTGTGACCCGTGTACATGCATGAAAAACCTGTACGGAAAGCTTTGTATGACGTGAGACTTCCCTGTGGATTCCTCTGACTGAAACCCACCTGCACTACCTATGTTCTCTCTTCTCTTAGCCTGATCTCTAGATGGAAGTCCTTCTCCATCTATCCAAGATCTTGAATCACAATCATTTTTTATCCAATCCTCTAGAAAACAAAGGTCCTTCTCTACTCTCAAGTGTCAAGTGTCTTCCTCCTTCACCTTAGCCTTGATTTTATAATCGTGAGTTATAATCTATTTCTAATATCCAAAGTGATTGACTGTTGAAATTACTTCTCAACTCACTTGATATTTAGAAAAATATTAATTACTTTTAGCACTTTCCTTGAATAACTCAATTAACTACTTGCATAATTAATCAATAAAACCAATTTACTTTAATAATTCCTTTAATTAAAATAAATCCAAAAGTAGAAGGATTTGGACGATTTCCACACATCTAGACACATAGACCTTTGCGAAAATACTTGTATGATGCTACCACAAGCATCAATTGAATCTAGGGGATCAAATTGGAGGTAATGAATATCTCAATCATTTATTATTTTGTAGATGATGTTCTTTTATTCTATTTTGGCTCAAAGGAAGAGGGTAAACACATCAAATACATTTTGTAGGTATACAAGATAGCTACAAGGATGGAGATAAACATTCATAAGTTAGCTTCATTTTTTAATGAACTGGAAAAGGGGATGGTACAAACCCTAAGAGGCCTTTTCCCCTACCAACACTCTAATTTTCAAGAAGGGGTTAAATATCTAGGATTTAAACTTAAACATAATGGATATGGAAAAAATTATTGAACCTAGTTACTTAGAAAAACTCAGAGGAGAATATCCATCTGGTGTAATAGACGGTTCTCAAGAAAACATATACTAGTATTAGTAAAATCGATTCTAGAGGCTATACCAATGTATTGTCACTCATTAGACGGTTCTCAAGAAAACATATACTAGTATTAGTAAAATCGATTCTAGAGGCTATACCAATGTATTGGCACTCATTGGCACATATTCCTAAGGGTATTTGGAGAAGGTCGGGAAGACTTGTTTCAATTTCCTTTGGAGGGGGAGAAATGATAAATTGGGCACTCGCCTTGATCTGGATTTAGGAGTGGAACGAATTGATTAACAAACTGGATACAATAAACACAAAGATATGAAGAACAACACAGATATCCAGTGAACAATATCTTCTATTGAATAAATGAAATTGGCTGAAATTGTAAAACTGTAGAACATAAACACTTTCTCGAATGGTGGTAGCTATCTCTGAGAAGAGATGTGGCTGCTATGCACATCCATCTTAGTAGAATGATTTCAAACAGGCTCTAGAGACATTTTTTATATTACTCATCGTTGGCACAGGGGCAGACCCAGGGTTCAACGCTACAACAACGCACCAACAAAACCCTAACTACTGGCCCTTTCGTAAACACCTGCGAAGCAGATGAATTCTCACCCGAGGTAGAGGCAAGGGTGGTTGCAAGACTCATGTGTCTGCAACCTTAGCTGGGACACAGATATGTGATTATGACACTTAATAGAGCACTTAGTACCGTCAGCTACTCAATATGCAATCAATATCTACTTCGCTAATAAAACAGAGCTTCACAGCATTCACACTGATCTAATGTATTTAAGTACTTAGAAAAGGTAAATAGATCAAATCTAGCAGATCAAGCACTAAGCATATTCATACAAATCAGATCTAACATTCTCACATCTCATTAGCACTAAGCATAAGCAGATCTACCTAATCATCTCAAAGCACTTAGCAAATAACATATAAATGCATCAGAACATCACACAGAGCAGAATAACACAGTATTTGTGTGGTTCACCCCCACCCTGGGTCTACGTCCACCAACTCTTCTTATTTATTGTCTTCAGTCAATCAGTTACAAGCACAGAGCTTCAAAACCCTACTTCACCTAGGACAGGAGATCTGCGCACCTTGCTAGATCCTCCTTCCTTGCGTTACAACACAAAGCACTTCACAGCCTGTCATAATAATTTGCACCTAGCTCTGCAAGTCTCTCAGAGTATGCACAGAGCATCTACAAACCATACTTGCACGTAGCACTTAGATATCTTGGATACACCACATAGATGCACCACTACCTCTATCTTGCCTAAGCATCTATTTATAGATTACAAAATAGGCCTAAACATGGGTAAACCCATGGGCCGACATCCCATTCTTGTTACATATTCCTAAAAACCCAAAAAGGACACAAAAAGGGCTCGAGATCCCATGATCTCCGCTTTGTCTTATGCTCCTCCTTCGATAGGTTGTCGAAGTTCCAAAATAGTTCAACCTGACCAAGAATCTCCCAAAACTTGGTCAAGGGCCAACAGGCCTCCAACACTCACCTATGACTCGTCCCGAGTCACTCTGGTCTGACTATTTCTACCCCGAACGCCACGAGCTTGGCTCGAGCTACTTCGACCTACTATTTTGCTATGACCTCTTTCTCGATGAACTCTTGGATTACTATGTCATTCACTGGCCCTTCTAGGCGTTGTTCTGCTGCATTAGCAACCTTCTCTAGCTCTTCTCCTCGGCTCTCGATCGTTGTGAACAATTGGCATGCCTTATCTTGTACTGGTTGGAGTCGTTGAGTGACTTCCATAACTTTGCTTTGAATCGTATGGATCTGTTGTTGGGCGATGCACTGCTCTTGAGATATCTTCATTCTGTCTACAACTAACAGGGCCTTCAGTTGTGCCTATAGTGTGTTTGCGTTCTGCTTCGCTTCCTTGAGCTGCAACTCTAGTGCTTGCAATTATGGGTTCTCAGTGAGGTTCTCATATGTTTGGGCACTGCAGTTACTCAGCTGCTTGCTCTCCCTAGCAAGAGCCTTCAATCTCTCAACTGTGCTCCTGGTGGTTGCTTCCCTTTGGTCTCTTACATCCTGAGGGGTCTCGGGCACTACGCATAGCTCCAAATATGCTATGCATTGTTGTAGCTGTTGGATCACTTCTTCAAGTTGCGCTACTTGATGTGAAACTCTTTCTTTGGCCCTTAATTCTACTACTGTCATAGAGCGAAGTGCTCTGTTGACCGCTTCCTTTACTGCAAGTTGCTCTGCTAGCAACTGTTCCTTGCCTTGCTGCAACTGTGCTTTTTCTTCATCCCACTTTTCTTGGAGAGCAATCTTTTCCTGTTCTGTAGCACAGCATTTTTCGACAAGTAATCCCTGTACTTGTGTCAAAGCCTGGGTGGCTTGCATTGGTTCCTCTTGTGCTCGTCGAAGGCGAGCTTCAACTGTGTCAGTTATTCGATGGAGTTGAGATGGCTCATCTCCCAGTTCTGGTGTTCCTAATGGCAGAGGTGTAGTGGAAACTACGCGGCTGGACTATAGTGCCTGCTGCACCCCTTGGAGCTCAACCTCAATTCGATTGTACATCGCTTCCTGCTTAGCCTCTTGTTTCTCTGCTATCTCCAGCGAAGCATCAGTCATGGCCGCTATAATGAAATCGAATTCATCTGAGGTGAGGATAGTCTACATTTTGGTCATATAAGCTTTTGATTTCTTCTGGGAAGAAGGCTTTGGAGGTGAAACCTTCCTTTTCTTTGAGGGGTCCTCCTCGTCTCTAGGTGGTGTAGCCTCTCCTTTCTTCTGTTCAAATTCTACGCCATCTATCTCTTCACCATCACCTCCTTGCTCTGGTGAGATGGAAGCAGTCTTCACGAATGCACTGTCTAAATCCTGAACCTCTTCAGTTTTTTTTATCTTTCTAGGTCCGGGTGTATCCGGCGTAGTTTCCGGACTGTCTATATCGGATATCTCCACAGGGTCTACTGGAATAAGGAGGTTTGCTGACCATTCCTTGGTGATCTCCACCAAGTCCTCCTCTGTCAGCTTATAGTAGGACTGCATTTTTTTCTTATGTTTGTCAATGTGCGTTGTAATATAAATGAAATGATAGTCCACGCTGAATTTCTTCAAAGGCCGGAACCTGTGTAAAGTATTCGAAGTTATGCGAGGTGCAGACTGTATGGATACCTTCAACTGGTTGTAGTATGTATGGAACATGAAATTTGACTGTCATTGCTTATTCATATCACTGGAGTTCCACAATGTACTGAACTTCGTGGCCAAAGGTTCAAAGGGCTCGATGTCTGGGAAGGCCGCACCTTCCGGCATCTCCCAGGCAATGAAAGAGATCAGGATCAATAGCCAACTAAAATGAAATTTGTACCCTTGATCCTGGGCTTCTCTGCAGTCAAGTTCTAATTGGTTCACCAGGTATTGCGCCCAATTCATGTGTAGGCCCTCTGCGCACTTCCCTGCGAGGTCGACTACAAAAACAGTCACTTGAGTGGGTCGGTTCTTTCGTACTAACTTTCCTGCGATCAATTGATAGGCGAGGCACACTACGCCACTCTGGATAGAGGCTACCTAGTAACATCACGTGTCATTCTCGACATCATTGTAGGTGTCTTTGATCCTTTGAGCTAGAGCATGATCCATGGTTTTCCCAGGGTAGAAATCCTGTGGGTCAAGGCCTTGCATACTAAGCCTGGTGATCCAATTTATCAACGTCGGATCCACTGTTATGTGATGGTTTAACCATAGATAACCTCCATGGTAACAAGACAGCAAGAATTTGACACACACATTCACCTCCTGGTGTCGTCCAAAGTGCAGAATCTTCATAACATTCAGCAGGGTGCACTGCGCGAGGTTATGGGTCCATGACTGAGGGACGATCTTCGAATTCTTTCCCTTTTTTCTAGCCAGGTACTTATGTGCGACGATCATGTTGTAAACTTTCTTGTCTCCAAGGTTGAAGTCCCTAAAATTCAATGCTGCAATCTTTTCTTAGTCTGCATGAATTGCGCATATTCCCTTCGGGAGGTATGCAGTGACCAAGGCGTACTCAAAATCTCTAGGTACGTTGTCGCGGTTTACAACACTGCTCAAAGGTAGTATATAGGTAGGTAAGATATTCGAGATCAATTTAGCATTTTCTAAGTCATCCCTTTGCTATCTCGCTTCTCATCGGATGGTCGGGATGGTCCTGCTCCACAAGTAGTGGACGAAGATGCTTGCACTGTTCTCGTGGATGAAGCCTGGATACTTGCAGACATCGAGATGATTCTCTCAGTCATCAAGTTGATCAAAAATTCTTCAGCAGATTTCTCTACGGTGTTCAATTCGTCCGACATACACACTTGAGGTTAACAATCATGGGTTCGGAGAATAAATTAGACACAGTAGTGAAATAGAGAGTAAAAGTGCAATGATCACTGTATAAACTCGGCTTAGTCTGCGGGGTAAAATTCTCAATTAGCAAAAGTTTTCTCGATGCATGGCGCGATGGGATAAATAGGTGAATTAACAACGGTTCTCTTGCAACGGGTATGAAGCCTCCATTAACTCTGTTCTGTCTATTATGGCACGGTCCAACGGCCTGATGACGAACCATAATTTCTTTTCTGCCCATTCAGAGCATCGATCGAACGGTTTTAATGTCCCCAATGACTATATTTCTTCACCATGGAGAAGTGCCAAGTGTCGTTGTTATGATATCCCGATGAAGCTCCAATTGTGCAATTTTTTCGTTTGTGAAGTTCCCTCTAGAACCTTCTATAACTTTTCAATCTTAGCCCTCTTCTTACCTAGCTTTCTAGCCTTCTTTCCATTGAGCTTCGTCTCGGTATGTTGTTTTTCATTCTGATTCTTATCTTCGTTTGACATAGTCATTGCGCGTTGTTGAGATTCTTTCCTAGGACTTAGGGGTAATAACTCTTCTTTATCTCGGATAGGTACTTCAGTCTCATGTGGGTCTTCTAATGTTCTTGCAGCTTCAACATCTGGGTCTCTAGTGTGAAATAGCTTCGATATGTTCTCATGTTCTTCAATCAAGTGTGCGATTATTCTGGTCATGAAATCTTTTAACTCTTGTTTCTTATGCTCCAAA
Organism: Picea engelmannii; assembly: GCA_009831015.1. NCBI lineage: Eukaryota > Viridiplantae > Streptophyta > Pinopsida > Pinales > Pinaceae > Picea > Picea engelmannii. Next base: position 392,512 of record ML777479.1, read on the forward strand.
ACTTCTTCTTCCTTTTGTCTAGCTTGATCTCTATCAATCCAATCTTTTCCTAGTAACATGGTAAACGGGGTGTTGTCTTCAATATATTTAATGATCTCAAAATCTTCTTCTGTCGAAGTTCCATTTGCACTCATAGGTATCTGAGCGAGCCTTCCACATAGGTTTATCAACTTTCCTTTGAATAACCCTATTCCACCTAATGAAGGAATCATAACAGGCCTCCCTATAGCTTCCCAAGTTCTCTCTGTCACGATATTCACCAGTGTCTCTTCATCTAGAACACAGTCAATGTCGAAGTCCCCTGTTTTTTCTTCGATGCATTCTTTTTCTTTGAAGATCTCCGATAAGCGGATATGTTGGTGGTCATCCAGGGTTTTTTTCATCTGTAACAATACTTTCTCTGATTCTTTCTGGGATTCTGCTATGTCTGGATCTGCCTTAGGTTTTTCTTAGTTCAGATTCATTCTTTCAAGATTAGCAATCATTCTAGGGAAATCCAACACTTCATGGTCCATAGCCTTGTAACAAAGACAACTAGGTCCTCTTCCAGGGCATTCCTTAGCAATATATTCTGGTCTTCTGCAGCTATAACAGAGGGTTAATCCTCTCTTTCTTTTAAATGATCCCCAGCTTCTCTTGTACTGCGCACTAGGATCATAGGAGCTAACCTGCAACAAATTCTTTCTAGGATCCTGCATCCATTTGTTAGTCCAAACATTCCTTCTATGCATAGGTATAACATATCTTTCACTTTTCTTATCAGATCTACTCATATCAAGCCTTCTTTCATCTATCAATACCCTAGTTTTCAAACTAGGACAGACTCTTTTAAACATACCTATATCCATACTCTAGAAATAAAAATTTCCACTTATCTTACTTCTACAGAGCACATAGATTTCAGATCTAAAACTTTTCAATATTATTACCTTTATCAGAGCATAGAGCTTTCATATCTTACCTCTTTTAATCAGAAATTCTCACTTTTACCTTTCTTGGAGCACAAAGCTTTCAGATCTTGCTTCTTTCCTTCAGATCTGACTTCTTTTCTTCAGATCAGGCCTCTTTATTTTAGCACAAAGTTTTATAAATCAAGTAGAATACTATGCACTAGGGCAACAGATCTATGCACAGAGCTTTCACAACTTCAGGACGAATCTTTGCACAAAGATTCTTCTTTCTCAGTTCCTAGCAATCACAGTTTCAGGTCCCGGGAACGGAACCATTTGTTGGCACAGGGGCAGACCCAGGGTTAAACGCTAAAACAACGCACCAACAAAACCCTAACTACCAGCCCTTTCGGCAACACCTACGAAGCAGATGAAGTCTCACCCGAGGTAGAGGCAGGGGAAGTTGCAAGACTCAGGTGTCTGCAACCTTAGCTAGGACACATATATCTGATTATGATACTTAATAGAGCACTTAGTACCGTTAGTTCCTCAATATGCAATCAATATCTACTTCGCTAATAAAACAGAGCTTCGCAGCATTCACACCGATCTAATGTATTTAATCACTTAGCAAAGGTAAATATTTCTGATCTAGCAGATCAAGCACTAAGCATATTCATACAGATCAGATCTAACATTCTCACATCTCATTAGCACTAAGCATAAGCAGATCTACCTAATCATCTCAAAGCACTTAGAAAATAACATATAAATGCATCAAAACATCACACAGAGAAAAATAACACAGTATTTGCGTGGTTCACCCCCACCCTGGGGCTACGTCCACCAACTCTTCTTCTTTATTGTCTTCAGTCAATCGGTTACAAGAACAGCTTCAAAACCCTACTTCGTCTAGGACAACAGATCTGAGCACCTCGCTAGATTCTCCTTCCTTGTGTTACAGCACAAAGCACTTCATAGCCTGTTACAATACTTTGCACCTAGCTCTGCAAGTCTCTCACAGTATGCATAGAGCATCTACAAACCATACTTGCACGTAGCACTTAGCTATATTTCATAAACCACATAGATTCACCACTACCTCTATCTTGCCTAAGCATCTATTCATATATTACAAAATAGGCCTAAACATGGGTAAACCCATGGGCCGACATCCCATTCTCGTTACATATTCCCAAAAACCCAAAAAGGGGCCGAGATCCCATTATCTCCGCTTCGTCTTGCACTCCTCCTTCGACAAGCTGTCGAAGTCCCAAAATAGGTCAACCTGACCAAGAATATCCCAAAACTTGGTCAAGGGTCAAAACTCATGAATTCCAAAACCCTAGACATCCAAAAACCTAATCATAGGAGTTCAAACACCAAAATTCATGTGGGCCCCTATGGGTAAGTTGGTACCTCAACTTCTCGGGGTCGTAACTTTTGCATACAACCTCGGTTTTAGGCACGTAATAGCTCGTTGGAAAGGTATTTAAGAGAATTACACATTACACTGTCAAACTCTGACTCTATCTACAATTTGACTATGGAGAGCCAAAAAAACATTGTTTAGGGCTCCAAAACAGCTCTGGAAGTACAACAAGATGTGTTGACATGAAAACATACAAAATAAGCCAGTTTGATTAGGTGAGAGGCCACCAGTATCCACCTGGAAGATGTGTAGGGAATCAAACATCCCCAGAAGTGTAGAACCCACAATTACAAAGAAGTACAGAAGAACGTTTTGAACCAAAAATGGACAAAAGGAGCCAGTTGGAATAGGTGGGTGGCCACCAATATCCACCTGGATCAATCCTCCCCCCTTAGGAAGCAATGGTCTCCATTGTGTTGAGTTCCCCCATCAGGTGAGGAAACTTCTGCTGGATTTGGCCCTAGGTGAGCCACTTGCCTTGGTGTAGGAGTTGCCCTACCTTGACGACCCGATAAAGCTGGATCCTTTGCTAGCGAGTGCCCTTGACCTGTGTCTCCACTATCTAATCAATGGATGTTTGTTCCATGCAGTCAAGGTTGAGCTATGTTGGTGTCTATTGTTCTGCAATCTCGGAGGTGTCCAATAATGGTGGAAAATATGGTCGAAGGAAGTCCACATTTAACATTGGGTGTAGGCCAAGGAAAGGTGGAGTGTTGAGCTCAAAATCATTGCTACCCACAACCTTGGTGATAGTGTAAGGTTCATAGCGAAGTGGATGGAGATTCCAATGGGGCCCAGTGAGACGCTCCTTCTACAAATGCAACCAAAATTTGTCTCCAACATGAAACTGGTGCGATACCTTTTGTTGATCATGGCGTTTCTTGTACTTAGCATTGGATTTTTGCAAAATCTCCTGGACCTGTTGGCGGATGTGTTGAATCCACTCAATGAATCTAGTGGCTTTTTTGGTCTCAAAATGAACATGAGAAGAGTCTATCTATGTGGTGGAAAGAGGTAGTGCAACACAATGGGACCCAAAGGTTGGAATCCCAGCCCCACCTAAAATGGGCTATAGTTAGTGGAGCTATGGAGAGCCTTGTTGTAACTGTGTTTAACATAGGGGAAACTATCATCCCATGTACGTGGATGCTTATAGTTGTACATGCACAGGATGTGCACAATCATCTGATTGACGACCTTTGTTTGGTCATCTATTTGGGGGTGGAAAGCAGTGGATTCAGTGATCTTGGTGTCCAACAGTGACTAGAGACTTGACCAAAATGTGTTGAGGAACCTGCTATCCCGGTCAGAGATGATGTTCTATGGTATCCCAAAATGGACCCACACTTGTTCGAAGAAGATCTTGGAAGTATCTACAGGATGTGAGGATGGCCATCTTCGAAAACCGATCAACGACCACAAATACGCATTCATTGCTTTGCTTGGTGAAAGGAAGGCCAGACATGTAATCAATTGAGATGGATTCCCAAGGATTCTCGGGAGTAGGAAGAGGGGTGTATAAGCCTTGTTTTTTGATGGCTAGCTTGGCAATGGAATAGGCGGTGCAAGATCTGATATACTTGTTGATGTCTTGTCGAAGTTTTGGCCAATAAAAATGTTTATGAAGAATGGCCACATTTTTCTCCACACCAAAATGTCATGCCATCCGACTATAGTGGGCTTCCCAAATTAGCATTGCATGCTCGCTTGTAGGAACATAGAGATGGCTCAGATGGCATAATAGTTTGTCTTGAATGTGATAGTCACGCATGTACCCAAGAGTTGATAGGTGGCGGAAAAGTCTGGATCTTGCTAATAAAGTTGGGTCCACTTAGATGCCTCATGTCCACAGGAATGGAGCACAGTGGTGAGTGCAGCCACAGGAAGTCGACTGAAGCAGTCAGTGACACGATTTGAGATCCCTGTCATATACTTGATGTTGAGATGGAATTGTTGCAGGTAGGTGGATCATTTATGATGGCAATCGTTCTGCAATTTCCCTTGTGTATGTATGAACTGCAAAGACTTGTGATCAGTGTGGATGATCGTCTTCTTTCCCATAATGTAATGTTTTCATTGACGAAGGACTTGTACACTAGAATACATTTCATTGTCATAGGTGGGGTATTTCTAGATAGTATCTGAGTGTCTCACTATGGTATGCCACCAGATGACCATGTTGAGTGAGAATTGTGCCTATAGCATAGTCAGATGCATCAGTCTCAATATTGAATGATTGTTGCAGATCAAGTAGGGAGAGTATTGGAGCTGAGTGCAAGCGATGCATTAGATCATCGAATGCTTATTGTTGTTCCTTCCCCCACACAAACTTTTCCCTGTCACCACCCTTGGTCACCTAGCTGAGGGCCCATGCAATATGGGAGAATCCCAACATGAACCGTCGGTAGAAGTTGGCTAGTCCCAAAAATATCTGAAACTCGGTAAGTGTGGTCAGGGATAGAAAGTCACAGATGACTTGGATCTTAGCTGCATCAAAATGTACCCCATGCTCATCAAAAATGTAGCCCAAGTATTGGACCATGTTCATTCCAAAAAACCATCTTTTCAAGTTGGCATATAGCTTGTGTTGTCGCAGAGTGTTCAAAACCTGTTGAATATGATACATGTGCTCCTCCCAAGTTCTGTTGAAGATGTGGATCTCATTCAAATATACCACCATAAAATAGTTGGTGAAGGGTCTCAATACATCATCCATCAACCTCATGAAAGTGGTTGGTGCATTGGTTAAGCCAAAGGGCATGACCAACCATTCAAAGAGACCTTATTTAGATTTTAAGGTTGTCTTCCATACATCAGTTGGTTCGATGGGAACCTGGTGGTATCTAGACTTTAAGTCAATCATGTTGAAGAACTTTTCCCCCTTGAGTTGGTCAAGAAGGTCATCAATCCTGGGAATTGGGTATCAGTGCCTGACTTTGATTTTGTTTAAGGCTCTGTAATCAATGCAGAGTGGCCAAGTCCCATCCTTCTTCTGCACCATTACAATCGGGCTTCCGCAAGAGGAGGAGTTGGGTCTGATGTGCCCCTTCTGAAGAATCTCTTGGATCCGATGCCTAATTTCTTCATTTTGCATCAGCGAGCGATGATAGACTGGTCCATTAGGTAGAGGTGCACTAGGGGTCAGATCAATTGGATGTTTGACTTGATAGTGCCTCAATACCCCGGTGGGTGAGGAGAAGATGTCTATGTATTCTTCCATGGTCCCGTCCACTTGCTTCTGCTGCAAAGAGAGGCTCTGTGTAGAGGCCATAGATGTGGTGGTGACCTTATGCTTACTGTGAGAATGGATCACAAAGAAGACGAACTTCTTGGTCTGTGAAATGACCTTACTGCATTGCCTAGCAGAGATTAAATAAATAGCGGTAGGTGGCGCTACCTCTGGTATCCTGTACAATTGTCTACCCAAAGTAATAATAACACTGTGAGTTTAGACTCATACACAACATGACTCTTTCACAAATATGGTTGTCCTAAAAGAACATCACAAACTTCAAGGGGAGAAATATCACACAATACCTCATATTTGAAAGGCTTGATGTCGTAGGGCAGATGACACTGTTGGCTGACACAAAGATATCTTCCTTGGTGAAGCCAGCTGATGGTGTAGGTCTGCGGGTGCAGTGTCGTTGGCAAGTCTAACCGCTTGACGACCTCTTCTGAAATCAAGTTCTTCTGACTGTCGCTATCGATAATGAAAGGAAGCGGAGCCCCATTTACCCACATATGTGAGTGAAAGAGGTGTTCCCCTTCCTCTGATTCTTCTGGTTCGCTTGGCTGGACTTTGGGGGTAGTGACAGTGGCACTAGGTTCAACATTGATAATTCACTTCCCTCCTTCAGGATTTGATTCAGAATCAGCCTCTGACTCGAAAACCTTCAGTTCGGCCACGAGTGATTTCTTGGAGTGACATTCTTCAGTGTTATGCCAAGGGATTTTATGGTACTCATACCATTTTCCCGTGTCCTTCTTCGTCTTCTCATTGCCCTTATTGTGTTGTGGTTTGGACTAGTTGTCCTAAGAGAGGCCATCTTTTCTATGTCCCTTGTTGTGTGGGTTGTGGCCACCTTTGCCCTGCTTCAACTGTGAGGAGTTTGCAGATCCAAACTCTCACCTCTTCTGCTTAAATTTATGCTCGATCTTAACAATGTATCTATAAGTCATACCCAATGAGGTGATGTCTAGAAACTCGATTTCAGTTTGAATGTATCTATGAAAACAGTCGCGATATTTGAGCACCAGATGTCTCTATGCATAGGGTATGGAAAATATTCGTGAAATCTGGTACTGTCTGGTCACCTTCTTAGCGCAGGGTGGCCCATCTGGTGTACTAGTACTCGTAGCTTCCAACAGGGTAGTATTTTTCTTTAATGGCATCCTGGAAGGAATCCCATGTAGGGGAAAACACAAATATTGTAGATTCCTCTATGGCCCTTTGCTCAAAGTAAGTGTCCCACCAGTCCTTAACATGGAGGACGGCCTTGAGGAGTGCAAAAGTAATCTTTTCCCTATCGGAAAAATTGTGGACTGAAAAATACCCTTCGAGCAGATTCAACCATTTATCTACAACATCTGCATCTATCAGTCCTTCAAATAATGGAATATCAAAATTTACTTGTACCTTGAAGGGGGTTGCATGGCCACTTGATGAAAATGCTTCTCCTGTGGGCAGTCGTCGAAGGATCTACGCAAATTTTTCCATCATTTCGTTCATTTGTCGTGCAAGGGCTTCCTCGAACAACATTTTAAAAGGATCTCCTACTCCATCATCTTTCTTTTTGTCTCCTATGGGTTGTTGTCGGGCTCGATGCGACCGATCTTGCAATGTCTCGATTGGTTCGAGTCCCAACTTCTTGTACCCAGATCTTGTTGGGGACATGCACGAAGAAAAATAAATGAAGAGCAGACCGCTCTAATACCACTAATACAGATTTAGGAGTGGAACGAACTGATTAATAGACTGGATACAATAAACACAGAGATATGAAGAACAACACAGATATCCAGTGAAACAATATCTTCTATTGAATAAATGAAATAGGTTGAAACTGTAAAACTGCAGAACTGAAACACTTGCTCAAATGGAGGTAGCTATCTCTGAGAAGAGATGTGGCTTCTACGCTCATTCATCTAAGAATAATGATTACAATGAGGTTCCAGAGGCCTTTTTGATATTACTCATGAATTCCAAAACCCTAAACATCCAAAATCATAACCCTAGGAGGTGAAACACCAAAAGTCATGTGGGCCCTTATGGGTAAGTTGATACCTCAACTTTCTGGGGTCGTAACTTTTGCATACGACCTATGTTTTAGGCACGTGATAGCTCGTTGGAAAGGTCTTTCAAAGAATTACACATTACACTATCAAACTCTGACTCCGTCTACAGTTTGACTGTGACGAGCCAAAAAAACATTGTTTAGGGCTCCAAAACAACCCTAGAACTAGTACAACAAGATGTGCTCACATGAAAACATACAAAATAATCCAATTGGATTAGGTGAGAGGCCACCAGTATCCACTTGGAATATGTGTAGGGACTCAGATAGCCACATAAGTGTAGAACCCACAATTACAAAGAAGTACAGAAGAACATGCTGAACCAAAAACATACAAGAGGAGCTAGTTGGAATAGGTGGGTAGCCACAAATATCCACCCGGATCACACCTTACCAAATGGCAATCCATAGCTAGGCCTAAAGATGGGGTAGGTTGGGGGCTAAAGAACATATATACTTTGGCATCTCTTTGGTAGCAAAAACTATTTGGAACATAATTTCTAAGAGAGGCTCTAGAAGAATATTATAATTCAAAAATGTATTTCCCTATGGACACTTCTAGATTGGATCAGAAGGGATACAAGGAGCATTCACAATGTTTCAAATCATTGAAAGGCCTTGATGTTGTCTTTTCATGTTATAGGTTCTTACATGGCTTGGAAGGTTGTGATCCGGATTATTTTCGGCACGAAATGAGAGCGGAGATATAATAAAGAAATGCACAGAAATATCGCGGATATCCAATAATATAACATAAATGTATCAGAGATGCAACCATAAACACAGAGATATAGTAATACACGATTTCTATTAATGAAATAAATGTACAGATACTGTAAAAATAGAGTGAAAGACTCGCTAGAATGGTGGCAGCGTATCTATGAGAAGTGATGTGACGGCTACTCGCATTCGCAAGATGATGATTACAGTGAGACTCTGAAGGTATTTTTACAATAAATAGGAATGTCAAAAACCCTAGACATCCAAAAACCTAACCCTAGGAGATGAAGCGCCAAAATTCATGTGGGCCCCGTTTGGGTAAGTTAGTACATCAACTTCTCAGCGTTGTAACTTTTGCATACGATCTCCATTTTAGGCGCATGATAGCCCATTGGAAAGGTATCATCAAGGAGATTCATTTTAGGTGCAATAATGAAGGATCTTTCATATTGCAAACATGTTTTCCCAAAAAACATCATTTAAGGCCTCAAAACGGCTCTGGAAGTGAAAACTGCTAAAAATAGCAAGTTACCAAAATTGCCAGAAAACTGTTTTGAGCCAGTTGGAAAAGGTGGGTGGCCACCGATATCCACTTGGATCAATCCTCCCTCCGTAGGAAACAATGGTCTCCGTTGTGTTTAGTGCCTGGGGGAGAGGAAAAAACGTTTGTTGAATCTGAATCTTGGTGAGTTACTTGCCTTGTTGGAGACGTCGCACTGCTCAGTTTGTGGAAGTCTGTCACGAACTTGTTGAGGATGAGATTGTTCAACAAGTCGAGCTACATGAGAAGACAATGTGCATACAGAATATTTTGGCTTTGCTACAACCTTGTCGACCTGCTTCTATTGGATAGAAGGTGCCTGGGGCGAGGCTGTAGTGGTTGCAGTGTCGTTTTATTCCCCTTTTGAACAGATTGTGAAGAAGCTAAATTTTGCAGTATGAGATACTACCTTGCGACACTTTTTAGGTGGAACAATAGTTGGAACTACCTCTGGTTTTCTGTAGAGATGACCCCCCAAGGTAACAATGACACTACGGGGTCGAGACTCATAAACAACATGGTGTCTCCACATATATAGTTGGCCCAAAAGAACATCGCATAATACCTCATCCTTGAAGGGTTGGATGCCATATGATAATCGACACTATTCGTTGACACGGAGATCGTATCCTTAATGAAGCCACCCAATGTTGTATGGATGCGGGTGTTGTGTTGTCGACAATCCCAACTGTTTGACGACCTCTGCTGAGATGAGGCTCTTCTAGCTTCCGCTATCAACAATAAAATGTAGCGGGGTCCCCTTCACCCACATCTATGAATGAAAAATGCGCTCCCCCTCTTCAGGATTTGTTGGTTCTTCTAGTTGAATTGTTGCGGTTGCCACAATAGCAGTGGGGTCTGCGTCAATGATCTATCATTTACCAGTCTTTTCAGAATCAGATTTTGAATCAGGGTTCGGCTCATTGTCTTTGATCTCGGCCACCAATGATTGTTTTGAGTGACATTTATCGGTGTTGTGCCAGGGGATTTTGTGGAAATCGCACAATTTTCTAGTGTCCTTCTTTGTCTTCCCGTGACCCTTCTTTTCATGTGGCTTGGACTGGTTTTTGAGAGACTGTTTGTTAGTTCCATCTTTGTCATACTTTGGTTGTTGCAGATTTGTAGATCTGAACTCTCGTTTGTTCTAGTGCTTAAATTTCTGCTTGATTTTAAGAACATATCGATAAGCAACACCGAGTGATGAGATGTCCAGAAAATCCATTTCAGTTTGGATGTATTTGTGTAAAGCCCCATGGTATTTCAGAACCAAATGTCGTTCGGAGTCTTTGATTCCCATCTTGGTTTGCAAGGTTTGGAAGGTATTGGTGAACTCTAGAACTATTTGGCCCCTCCCTTGCCGCAATGTGGTCCATCTCATGTATTGGTCCTCATAGTTGCCAACAGGGTAATATTGTTCCTTTACCGCATCCACAAAAAAATCCCAAGTCGTCTCGACCCCATATATTCCAGACTCCTCTGTGGAACTCTGCTCTTAGTAAGTTTCCCACCAATGTTTGACATGGGGGAGAGCCTTAAGGAGCGCGAAGATGATATTTTCTCTGTCGGAAAAATTGTGAACAGAGAAATAACCTTCTAACAGATTTAATTATTTATCTAGGGCATCCGCATCTATTTGACCTTCAAATATAGGAATATCAAAATTGACCTGTACCTTAAAAGGCGATGTGCCTCCAAAGTGTTTGCTTGATGAATATGCGTCTGATGTTATCAGGAGGCGTTGAAGGATGTGGGAAAAATTCTCCATCATTTCGTCCATTTGTCGCGTGAGAGCTTGCTCAAGCAACAGACTTATAGGATCGCCTGCTCCGTCATTTTTCTTTTCTTCCGCCATGGAGGGTTTCTTGGGTGTGCAAGAGCAATTGTCTTCAAGAGAGACAAGCTCGAGACCTAACTTGCTATACTCGGACCTCGTCGGGGACATGCACTAAAAAACAATTAAGAGCAGCCTGCTCTGATACCACTGATCAAGATTATTTTCGGCATGAAATGAGAGCAAAGATATAATAAAGAAATGCACAGAGATATCGCGGATATCCAATAATAAAACAGAAATGTATCAGAGATGCAACCATAAACACAGAGATACAATAATACACAATTTCTATTAATGAAATAAATGTACAGAGACTGTAAAAATACAGAGTGAAAGACTCGCTAGAATGGTGGCAGCTTATCTCTAAGAAGAGATATGACAGCTACTCGCATTCGCAAGATGATGATTACAATGAGGCTATGAAGACCTTTTTACAATAAACAGGAATGCCCAAAACCCTAGACATCAAAAAACCTAACCCTAGGAGATGAAGCGCCAAAAGTCATGTGGGCCCCGTTTGGGTAAGTTAGTACATCAACTTCTCAGGGTCGTAACTTTTGCATACGATCTTCGTTTTAGGTACATGATAGTTCATTGGAAAGGTATCGTCGAGGAGATTCATTTTAGGCACAATAATGAAAGAACTTTCATATTGAAAACATTTTTTCCCAAAAAAACATCGTTTAAGGCCTCAAAACGGCTTCGAAAGTGAAAACTGCTAAAAATAGTAAATTACCAAAATTGTCAGAAAATTGTTTTGAACCAATTGGAAAATGTGGGTGGCCACCGATATCCACCTGGATCAGGTTGGCAATGGTTCATAGGTAAGGGTGGGAGATGATGCAATTATGGGGAATGGTAATGGTATATTTCTTCTAGTTGAGCTTAAACAATATTTACAAGAGATTTTTTGATGTAATTTGAATTTGCTAGGGAATACTATCACAAGCAACCTCTAGCATCATGGGTTGTTGTTTGCTCATGATCATGGATTAGTAGAGGACTTAATACATCATTGGGAAACTCTTCTCTCTAAGTTGAGTAAATCTCATATTAGAGTCAAGGATGATCCAGATGAATTGATATGGGATAAGAACAAGGTCGGTAGCTATCACATAGCTAAGTTGGGCTACACGGCTTTACAAGGATTAGATAACCAGGAGGTCAAGTGGTGGTGGCATATCCTCTTCACTTTTGATCACTATGGGAGACTTGGAACATGTGGACATCTGTCCCCATACTTTGTATTATGCCATGAGCACTTGAAGAGGGTGGTTTTTGTTCTTCACTGGAATAAAAAATACATTTTTTTCTTTGGAATGTGTGTGTGTTTATTTAAGTTTAATGACTTTGATAAATGTATATGCTAGAAAAAATGCTTTGTAGATGCTTATTGCTTGCCTTGATTAGTTGAAATTCTAATAATAATCAATGTAACCAAAGTATTGGAAGAAGTGGCCACTATGAAATATGATTATCATGCAATGGTGGTGAACTTCCTCCCAAGATAGACACTTTCCATAATCATATAAATCTTGATTGAACCTACACTAAATAGGTTACACTAGATAGTATTTTGATGTGAATTAGATCATTAATATATAAAACATATAGTACAAAAGGATTCCACATAAAACACATTAGAACCAAAATACAAGTAGGGTAATTATGGCAACTTACAAAGTATAAAGTGTGACTATCTATATTATATCAGTCAAAAGAATTGTATTGATTTACAAAATTTGGCGATTGTTTTTATTTGGTGAGAGGATTTCACACATCTAAAGTATCATAAAAGGACAAATGTGGTATACCTAGGGAGGTAATATGGGGTACCTAGGGAGGTACCCAATGGGAATGTAGTTATGTGTTATTAGTGGAAGTCATTTAATATATGGGAATGTGGTCATTCAATGTAAGGTGGACTAGGTCCACTATATTAATAAAGGCCCACTATGGTAGTTGGATGTAATAAATGTGAGAAGGCTCTCTAGAAGGTTCCTAGGAGATAGGGAGAGCTATATAAAGAAGTCTAGGCAATGTAATGAAACATAGTGGAGAATATTGTGATTGTACAAGCAAGGATTGTTTGAGGAGTTTTATCCTTCCATAAGGATTAATATATGGTGTTACCCCACCTCAAGGATTTTCTCTATTTCTTGTGTTCATGTTATGGTGAATAGTTTATGGTTTATTTTTTGTATTTCTGAAGTATATTTTCAGATCTGATATTGGTACTTAACAAGTGGAATCAGAGCACTTTCCTTGGCCGGAGTTGTGGGCAACTATTTTTATTTTTGCAGATTTTTTTTTGGATCCCTTCCATAATAGGATCCATTGTATGGTGTTTCCCTACCTCAAGGGTTTGATGGTAATAAAGAAGATTTTGCATATTGTTCTTGTATATCTTTTGTGGTGTTTTTGTATTCAGGTATTTGGTACTTAACAATTGGTATCAGAGCACTTTCCAGCGCCAAAGAAGGGAATATTTAATAATATAGTCCACCTTACATTGAATGACCTCCACTATTATCACTATGGGCCCTATGGGCCCCCCCACTACCTCTCTAGCTACCTTACATTACATCCCCCTTATGAAAGCGTTGTCCTCAACGCTTGATGTACAACCATATACCAGGGTCCCATGGATAATTATGGACCGTAATGCTGAAGAAGACTGAAGAACCAAAGTCTCATGTAGAAAGGAAATCCACCATGCTGAAGTAGTCCAACCACCATTGTAA
>ML777479.1:421944-439878 GCA_009831015.1 Picea engelmannii
TATCCTGGGCGGATCCTGACGGATCCGGATCCGTATCCGTATCAGATCCGAGGATCCGCGGATCCAGCATCGGGGGCTGACGGATCCGGTAACATAGCTATTTACCCTTATGGATTGAATCCTATTGGTTCTTTTAAAGTTGATGTTGGGAGCACATTTTTTGTTTCGAGGCCCATTTTTTACCTCAAAATTTCTCCAATGATTTAGTACACATATAACATCAATCATCTAGGAGTTATAACATTGCCATCAAATGATCAAACCATAACATCAACCTTCAAGTCTCAACTTATAACATTTTTCACCAACAACCTGTAACATATAACATCAACCAAAGAGTTGTAAGATGCAGTCAACAGTTCAAACTTCAAAGGTAGGTTCAAAGATCAATGTCCAAACTTAAACTATCATATAATATTTACAAAATAGGCCATAATAAAGACAAGTACTAAGTTCTAAACAGGAAAAAGACAAATAAATCTAGTATCTATTAAGCTTCTCTTTTGCCACGAGAAATTTCTAGTTTCTTTTTCTGTGATCTATGAACAAGAGAAGGAGTAGGTGGAAGTGGTCATGGAACATGACCAGCAGCTACATGGCCCTCATTCAACACTGGATGTTGTGAAGATAAAGGCAAAGGTCCTGTTAACCCCTAGATTTTCACCCTTGAAAATCTAGAGGGTTAAGAGCCAGCATGCACTATTTTGGCTGGCATTCTGAGTTTCACCCAGAGTTTAGCACTTGTGGTTAGTAGAGGTTGGTTCCCATTAGAGGCAGGTATATGATCGGTACATGGTTATTTTGTTCAGAGTTAGAGTTAGCTTGGTTTCCCATACATTTTGAGAGAGATGTCTAGTGGGGAGCAGTTCTGACTTCTGAGCATACAGGGATGGTTCTTGCATGATTATAGGTCTGATAGTACTTTTCTGGGCGACATGCAAGAACTTTCTATTTTTAGCAGTGTGATCTCCAGGACCCATTTTCAGATTTTGAGTGCATACTATTGATCCTTGAGACATTTTGACTCTTTTGGACCTCTTCAAGGACGATTTTTCACAGATTTCTATTTTTAGCAAGTTGAGCACCAGGGCTCGCATGTCGATTCTGATTGTGGATTTGGATTCCTTGCAGAAAATCGAATCCAATGAGTATAATATCAAGGACATGCAAGGACTTTCTATTTTTAGCAGTAGACACATGATGGTGGTCTCCTAGTCATTCCGAGCATTTATAAAGAGTTTCAGTCAGTTTCAACAAGTTTCAAATTTTTGGGACTGGATGGCTATTTTTGGAAATTTCTATTTTTAGTAATCATCGTCATCTTCAACAGTGACAAGTGGCGAGCTCAGATTTCGACATGTGGCAGAGTATGAGGATGATGTGGCATCTACATGGCATCATGGACCAAGGGCGCATTTTCCAAGGATTATGTATTAAATGAGAATTAACTAAGCTAAAGAGGTGGCGCATGGGTGATGTGGCATTGTCTAGAGAAAGTTTAGCCACTCAAGGCTAATTTTTCTCACTCTATTCCTCTCACTTTCCATATTCTCACTTTCCATGCAATCAGTGTCTAAAACTTCTCCCTAAATTGCTTTTAAACACAAAATTCCTAAATTTTAGGAAATCCCTAAAAAATAGGGAGAATTTCCCTTTAACTCATAACTCCCTCATCCCTTGGCCAAATTTAGCAATCTAACATGCGTTGGAAAGATAAAATTATCCTCCAGACTCTCTCACTCATAACTCACCCATGCACATTACTCACTCACACTTATTCCCTCATGCGCATTACTCACTCACACTTATTCCCTCATGCACATTAATTCC
This sequence comes from Picea engelmannii, assembly GCA_009831015.1. Taxonomy (NCBI): domain Eukaryota; kingdom Viridiplantae; phylum Streptophyta; class Pinopsida; order Pinales; family Pinaceae; genus Picea; species Picea engelmannii. The sequence continues at coordinate 423,775 of ML777479.1, forward strand.
TAAATTTCTCACTCGCACTTATTCTCTCATGTGCATTAACTCCTATTTTCTTCACACTCCTCTCCTATATATTGGATAGTCTTCATTGGTTATTGGTCGGTTATTGGCAGCAGCTAACATAATGTTTCTTTCTCGTTCTTCTCTCTCTCTCCTAGTCTAGTGGCTCTTCTTTGAGCAAAGTGATCATTGTACCAATTGTGGACTTGCCAATTGTGGCGCAACCAACCCTCTTGCAGGCCTATCAATAAAGAAATCGAGTGTTTGTGTTCTTGTCGGAATTTTGTGAATTTTGCAATCTGCTTTGTCATTCTCCTTAACTATTCGTTGTGATTTTATTGATCTTTTGAGTAATTTTCTGTTCTATTTCTATTCTATATTCATTGGGCTAACCCTGCAGGATCCCTCAAAGTGAAAAACTATATTTTCCCCATCGTTTTGGACAGTTTTAACACACTGTTCAAGACGAACAGCTCACTGTTTTGGGGGTTTACACACAGAAAATCAATCTTAAAAGACAGCAGCAAGGTACCCAGGGTGCCTAGGGACTCCCCCTGAGGCTAGCAAGCACTATCCCAAACAGAGAGGGATCTAGCCCGTGACAATTTGGGGATTTACTCCTTCAATTAGCCAAGTTTTGATCGCTGTAATAACAAGTTATATCAGCTCAATTGGAGGGTGGAAATTTGTGCTAAGAGGTCCCACAGCTAAAAACTTGTTGGTGGATGGGGGTGGCATCTCTACTACATGAATATGATCACCATCATGATCACACTAAAGTTTAGCCTCCGAGCACTCTAAAACTATGGCTCCATCCTCCAAACTAGCCTCCTCTGGATTGTTGTCCCAAGTCACATATGTTCTATCATTCTTTGTCACCTCATAACAATGGGACAACGACCTCAAGCTATAGTGCAGATAAACCAAGCTTTATGCCTGGTCTACATTCAAGTTGTTTCTCTTCACGTTGTGGATGAAGTTGTAGGTGCTCCAACACCTCTCTCTAGAAGAAGTGTTAACAACTAGTGAAAGCACCCTCACTGCCAATTTATGCGTGTGGTAGAGGAGCCATATGTCTTCCACCATTTGATAGGATTCAACCTATCTCAATCTTTAGTTGCACGCTAGTTAGCAAAGACTCCATGTTCACTAAAGTACTTGCTCAGTTCGCTTCGTACTTAAGCACACTCCTCTTCATCAAGGACCAAGATGTCTAATGCAATCATATACCCATTTTGTACCTCTAGATTTGTGTATGGTTTTCTCCTAACCCCACCCTCGGGTGTTGGTTGGGCATGTTATCCCCTATCCTAGGGATAACTAAGGAGATCATGTCTCGAGGCCCACAGGTCCTAAACATGGAGTGTCGAGAGTCGAATGACTTGAGCATGGCCCCGGAGGGCCCATCTTTTCTTCAGTACAACCCATCTATTAGCAGCAGCAGCATCCATCCCACCAGCCTGATCCTAAAGTAGCAGTAAGTCTTGCTCCACGAGGTAATGAGTTTGGGTATCATCGTATGTGTCACTCTGATTATTGAAGCACTTAAGTATGTTGGCATTGAATTCTCCTTCATTTCATAACGTTTGCTTGGAAATTATGCTCTTTAACTTGTTCATACCTGGGAGGGTGACATAATGCCCTAGTACGTTGATTCCCCTTTAGGATGAGTTGCCACTGGGTGGGTCTATGAAAGGTCATCGTCCATTCCCTCCATACTTACCACTTTCCATCATTATTCCTCTCATCTTCCCCCACCTTGGTTCGGGCATTGGGTTTGCCACACTAGGAAGGGTTGTACCTTGCCTTGTGGGAAGAAGGGGCTAAAGGCCCAGAGGTAAAAGTAGCTAGCAAGAGTTAAAAGCCAAAATGAAACCTTTGAGATGTTTCGCCCAGGGATTCCCGAGAAAGCAATAAAAAGCTTCTCAGTAAGAAAAGGGAACCCATAGGATAAAATCAAAACTCAAGGTATTAGCTCGTGGATGGGAGGTCTCGTCATGAGTCAGCCTATTAGGACCATGGGCATGTAGCGGTATGACACTACCATTTATCCGGTCACCAAACCAGGGTAGTGGCTCTTGGTGGCATAGCCAAGAGAAAGGGGGTCTCATCACAAGCCAACCTTTTCATCTCCGAGAAATGCTTGTGGGTAACACTGTCAAGCAATAAGACTAAGAATAGAAGGCATTGAATGGGCTAGGAAACAATGGAATCCATGATAAGGTGCAACTCGCCCTCTATAGAGGCACCCACAGGCAAGACCTACATTTCCCTGTTATCGTTGCACCCTCTGCCCAAACATTTCCCCCATGCCACTTCACACACACTTACATGACCTAGATTGGTTCACACCTGGGAAACACCCAAACTTAAGGAGGATTAGCCCAATAGGACATCCTGAGACATTCTCCAAACCTGACTTGTTAAATTGCATAACGTCTTTGAGCATTTGTCTGGGTAAAGGGGGGTTTGATGCACATGTTTGGGTAATTTGATTATTAGATGTGATTGACATTGCTATGATCCATGTGACTTATGAACCCCTAGAGGGCGTACTTGTTGTTGTTGCAGGACTTTGCCTGGTGGACAGGTACATATGGGGGAATGATTAGCTCGGACCTCCATGGGGCTAAAAGCCCACAGATGGATGTTGTGACCCCACCAGGGGGAGAGAGACACCGGAGGCTTGCACCAGGAAGAAAGAAGGACGTTGCACCAGGGACACTCCGACAGACCTAGACCCAAGGGGGTCTTGCCTTTCCACCTGAACGTTGACCCTTGAGAGCACATGACGTCATCATTATGACCCTAACGTCACCCAAAGTTAGGGTTTTCACTTATGAGGGAAGTTGTGTGCTAGTTGGCACGTGTGGCAACATTCTGATCCTTTGGAGGCCAAACGTTCTTCATTTAAGGCCTAGTGTTCCACCCTAGGGGCCTAACGTCACCCTTGGATATGATTTTAGGTTTTAATTAATGTTATTTATGTAGAAATTGGATTTTAAATGTAATTTGGCCATGTTGACCTTTTTATGACCTAATTGTAATTAAAGGACATTGATATTGTATAAATAAGAGAGAAAACTCTCATTTTTATCATGATCTCTCACCACACAAGTGTGTGGTCTGAAATTCGACCCTCTTCTAGGGTTATTGGCTGAAATTTTTGGTACACTTCTCTTGGAGGCTGAAATTTGCAACTTGGGTCATTTTTGGTGAAGTTATTTGGCATTCTAGGGTTTTATGGCTTGATTATTCTTCGTGAAGTAAGTAAATATGCAATTCTTCATTTTATTTGAATGGTTTATGGTGAATTTGTTTATTCATGTTAAAGATTGTGAAATTGCTTGCTTGACAAACCCTAGGAGTAAAGGACTTAATTTGCTACTTCTTTACTCTTCATTTGCTAGACCTTGCCAAGAGGATTTTGACCTAGGTAAACTTCTAGAGCCCTAAATACTAGCACTTTAGAAATCATTATCTAGTCAATTGTTGCTTCTAATATTTATTCAATAGTATAAGGAAGGAAGATTTTGCTAGAGCCTAAAATTGTTTACACTCTAGCAAGTTTGTTCTTAGGGTTTGGATGATGAGGCTTTGAAAAGCCAACACCTCTTCCATCCATCTCTTATCCTTAGGCAAGTATTATCATTGTGTCTTTTCCTCCAAGTAGAAACCGTCATCTCTAAACTCCATTACTCTATAAAGTCACTAGTTCACTCAGTATACTGATTGATTGATCAAACAAACTCTTAAACCATCTTCCTTGAAACATTTACTAACTTTTACTAACCTTAAACTATACTAATCCATTGACTAACCTGCTGCTGTTGCAAAAGATTGCTACAGCCATCTTACAGCAGCAAATTCATCTCCAAAAGTGACATTAAAATATGATTAGATATAGCCAGTTTTGCTTCCGACAAGTAGTTATCATTTTGTCAAATTAGAGCTATATTCTCGTCATTTTCATGCATTTTTGAAGCATAATTATTGTGGCTGTTACTGAACATTCATTGCTGTTATAGATAATTACTTTGCTGCAATATTATATCAGCTTACTTATTTTTCAAAGGTTCATGGTTTTATGAAGCACTAACATCATATGGTACCTTGAAATTGCATGCCTTTTCTATTGTTGTCTTGTTCTAGGCAGGTACACCTAATTAATCTTTTGCTTCATCTCTATAAGACACAAAGGACCTTTGAAATTGAGTGACCTGTGAGAGGGGGGGAACTTTCTTGTACTTCTACCTTAGCCTTCTCAAATCCTCAGGTCACTAGGGGCGTCTCCCCTAGGGTACATTGATACACTCCTAAATAGAAAGGGTTTTCCTATTAAGGTGATAGTGATAGGTCACTCCCTGTTACGCCAATCTTGCATTCACTTGCCTTGGGCTTTGGGCAAGTACAGATTGTGCGATAACAGGGCCAACCAAGATAGAGACTAATATTTGGGTGTAAGGACATGTTAGGGCATGGAGAGGAACATTCAGATTATCCCACCTTTTGACCACATGTTTATGACTATGACCATACAAATCGCATCTCTCAACTAAACAATGTCTTTGATTTCACCTAGCATGTTGTCCATCTGCCCATACACCTCCAATCATTGGTTGATTTGTATCAGCAAACCAAATCATATTATAAATGGGCTTGGTGAACTACAAAAACATACCTACATTGTGCCTAAAACTAACCTTCAAGAATGGTGTCCTTCGTCTCCTGAAATTCATGTCTATCAAATGCAGATGCAACACTATCTTTCACACCTTTCCATGAATCACTAGACACAATACTAGCCAATGTCTCTCTTACCTTTAAAATGTACCTAAAGGTGAGGTAATAGCTAGCAAATCTAGTCTTTGCAATCTTAAGTAGCTCCAACCTAGAGTGACTGCAGAAAATGTAGTGGGCATAGCTATGATTGGTAATAAGTTTTATCATTTTCTTCCCTTTCTTGTACAATGCACCAATCCATTTATAATCATGGTCCTTCATCTTCATAATATCATGCATCAAGAGGTTCAATGGGTGAACCAAACACCCCGACCAAAATATAATAGGGTACATATCCTCAATGATTGCTCTTGTTGCCTTACAATTACCGACGGTATTAGAGATGATTTGAACGACATTGTACAATCTAATATTTTGAATGGTTTTAATTAACAGTTCTACAATATTAATCCCGGGCTCATAACGATCTTACTCATGGGTTGAAAGGAAGATCATACCACTAGCAAATACACCAAGAATATTTATCAACGGCATGCCTTTAATATTTGTCCAACCATCAAATATAATGGATACTCCATATTCGGTCCAATCATTTGTCAATTTCCCTAGAGCACTATGGATTTTGGCTCTTTCCCTATCAAGACCCATGGTTTTGGCTTTGTTATACCCAGGGTTCCGATATCCTATAGTAGCACCATTGATGGCTTGTACCATTTCATGACAATAGGGTGAGTGAAGAACATTGAGTGGTATGCCACATACATAGAAAACCTTGACAATTTTTGCATCCACATCATCCCTACAACGGTACAACCTTGGTTAAGGAAATCAAATATTGTTCTATGCCCCAAATGCACAGGTGAGAATCCACTAGCATGGTAGGATGGGGAACAACCGTCGAACATTTTATGTGAGCCTAAGGTCTCAGACTCAACTCATGATTTCTTGGATTTGTTTCATGCAACCTCTTCTTTCACTGACACTCGATCACAAGTTCTAACTCATATAGTCTTACCTCCATCACGTGGCATAATCCCACAAAGATGCTTTCTCACATAGGTATATGAACCTATGTAAGTTGATTTACAATGCGAGCATATAAATTGTGGTTCCACCATCTTTCCCTCCCCCGAGCTTTGTCACATCCACAAGGGTGTTGAACTTTGCGTTTCTCCCCATCATTATTGTCAATTTCATAGTCAACGTCCCCTTTCATTTCTTCCTCCTCTCCACACTATGTGCCACTACCTACTTCTAGTTCTTCCTCACCACTAGTATTTCAGTTAACCAACACCACCATCATAATAAAAAATGGAACCAAAAGGATAAACCACATACCCATCATGCTTCTTCAGAATAACTTGGTACCTGCAACAAAATGATGGAGAAGGAGAAATGGAAAAGAGTAGAAGAGAACATTCAAATATTCAACACAGAAAATATACTAGTTTACAACACATGGAATTTTTTTTTTTAAATCAAAGAAAAATGGGCTTTAAAGCCTACCTCTTCAACTCACCAATGGTGGTTGTATGTAACTATGGAAACCTTCAATCCCCCTTCCAAGCTCTCACAAATGGAAGCCTTCAATCTCCCTTCCAAGCTCTCATAAATCTTCTCTTCAACAACTAGCAAGAAACCCACTCAAAACCCTAGCAAAGATGAATGAAATGAGAAATAGAATGAGAGCAAATGAAGTGATTGAGTGTTTTAATCCATCAAGAAACCCCAACCATGTCTAAACCAACCTTTTGGAACCTTATCTTGGTTCCCACAAGCAACCAAAAAACTCAAGTTTTCCTGGTCGGGCAGAATAGCTCAAGGAGCGATTTTTTAGCCCCCGTGAGTGTTTTGGGAGGCCCTGAGAGCATTCTAGGAACCCTTGAATGCTCTCTGTAGAGACAAGTAGCGAAGTTTTAGAAAAGGGAGCACGCTCCTGAAATTCACTACCACGAAGGAGCGTTCAAGAAGCGTCCTCCCATAAGTATTTTAGGAGCGCCTTGAGAGTGCTCTAGGAGTCTCTGAATGGTCCCCATAGAGGTAGGGAGCAAAGTTTTGGGGCAAGGAGCATGCTCCTAGAATTCATTACCAAAAGGGAGAGTTCAAGAAGAGCACTCCCAAGGGCGCTTCCTAAACGCTCCCATAGGGAGCGTGCTTCGAGACAAAAGCACAGTGGGGGGCCCACTCCCTCATAGTGTAGCCAAATGGTTTCAAGTGCTAACAGCACACTTGGTAAAATACTAAAGATATGTTTAATTCTTTGTAAAATACAACAGTATGGTTAAACATTATTAAAAATAGTATCTTGAGCCACAAGAGGCAAGCCAGGTCGATGAAAGTGGAACATTACTTTAGGCCCCCACCAAGGTTTCATTCCTCACAAGAAGTGACAGGCATGCTACTTGCAAGAGGGCTGTCAAGTCAGGTTAAGTGGTTGCATAGTGTAATAAGCATCCCACCCCTTGATAGGTGGTGGATGCTTGCCACTAAGGTACTAAAAAAGCATCTAATTAAAAAATAGTATACTTATATGTAATCATTTAGACTTGTTGATTTATATATCATAAAACACCAACAAAACATGCATCTTTACGTTTTACTAAAGGCTTTTGAAAAGGTAGGGACAGATAATAAATCTACAATGCACATAACCCTTGCTAGCTGAAAGTCGAAACATCTTTCAATATGGGTCCCCGAATCCAGATCAGAGGCAGTCTTTCTCCTAGGATCTTATTTCCCAAATACATTTCAGAAAGGTATTCATTCTAGGACAATTCTGGGATCATTTCAATAAAGCTACTAACACTGTTGAATAAGGTTAAATCATTTGATTCCTTACAATTTCTAACCCTGAACAACCATTTTTATTTAACAAAATCTTAATTCAAGTCCAATATAAATTACATGTTTTAGTAGATCATCATGTAAATTACTATGACTATGTATTTTAGAAAAATCTAAATTTAGATTCACCCCCAGACCCAAACATCCTGGAAAGATACCACACCCACATTTGAGTCAACTACATAGATGCTCTCACACCCATGGTTCTGTAAACTCTGTTTTTATTTATTATTAATATTGCAACATATTATCTTACTGAGGGAATTGCATCCTAAAAAGTTCATTACATTTTTCACTACCTTAATGCATGAAAGAACATAATATTGTCTCTATTAGATAAATCATAATATAGTGCCAAATGTCGCATCCTGATGTTATCTCCATTGAGTTCGCTTATAAGTACCTGTTAAAAGACTAAAATACCTAGTTTTGTAAAACTACCAGTAAAAGGCTAAATTGAAGTTCGAACACTTTTCCTCAATCTGTTCTCCTTTCCTCCCCCGGTGATGAGACAAAATGTTCTGTGCCCTAAAGGGTCGGTAAAATTTAAACGCAGAGCCCTTCCATACTGAAGTACATCATTCCAAAAATTCATTATTACAACATAAGAAACTACAAGAATGTCGCAAACCTTGTAAGTTATAGTAGTGATGACATGTTGTGAAAGTATACTTACAACGGAGGTATAAATTTACAGCATGGCTTAAAAATCCAGTGCCTGGAACTCCATTTAGAAGAGATGTTATGGGAACAAAAGACATATATATCACATCAGGAGCAGATGGCACGGATGTCAGCCATTGGTGGTGACTTTGGGTAGTGTCAAGAAACCGTTCAATACCACCCCTCCTCCTTAAGATCTTTGTGACATCCTGCAGACAAATATCTGATTCAATCAATAGCATTGAAAAGAAACGGAAAACACTGCTGAGATTTGGAAAGATAATAGTAAATAAGAAAAGTACACGTTGTAAGTCGCTTGAGCTTCCTTATTTAGGATTTCACAAACAAGATTTACCTCTTTGACTGAATGAGATGTAGGGCTGTTAGAGTTACCAAATCTGTGCTGGTTCATATGCATTAAAGAATCTGAAACCTGACATAGAGAGAACAGCAATTTAGTTTAGAAACAAGGCATGTACGCAAAAGCCTGCATGCACACATATCAATCTTCAATAAGCAAAATCCCCATTTACTCAAACCCATGTTACCAGATCCACCTATGGAGGATCCAAGATCCACGTTTCTATGGACCTGGACCTGGATCCACTTGGGATAAGGTTCCAGTTTGGAAGTGCCGGAGGTTATGCCTGAGATCTGTTTGCAGCTTCCCAGAAACATCAAGTGACACATCCTCAAAAAAATACATTTTGTAAACACAGAAAAACATTAATTTTTTAAATAAATAGAAAAACGCAATATGTGGGGCCCTACAACCCTAACTTTTGCCTACAAAATGGCCCTTCCCCAACCATCTTAAAACACACAAATCAGTTTTACATAACAATCTGCATTTCTGTGTTTATGACAGGGATTTGGAATATTTGGAGAACTGAATTTTCTATGTTTGCATTTCACAATATTTTTTGACAATATATATATATATATATGTGTGTGTGTGTGTGTGTGTGTGTGTTGTTTCTCCGTAGATCCTGACATTTCAAAATATCCATTGGATCTGTATCTGGACCAGATCCATTTATTGCAAATTAATACACCAAAAAGATTCTGAGGAGTGTGACACCAGAAATCCCCATATAATTCCAGCTAATGCCCCACAAAAATAGCATTTTTGGTTATTTCGGAATTTAAAGGTGATTTATCCTAAGTTCTAACCTCTACACAGGAGACCCTTAAAACCATAAAAATTAAAAGAAAAATATTAAAAATTAAAAATTAAAAGATAAATAAAACATTTTCTTTGATAATACTTCTATTATCACTATCCAACTGGACAGAGGATTGGTTAAGCACATTATAAATGTTGAATTTTCACTATGCTAGGTTCAAGCATGAGGTTTGTTTCATTTTAGCATTTACTTGAACCATGAACAAATGCAGCTACACAATTTACAAGTGCTGCAATAACCAAGATCACAAGAAGAATAACCATGCACAAGAACACAAGAAATATCCTGGGAAAACCCTTCTCAACAAGGGAGAAAAACCCAGCAATCCTTTGTTATATTCTCAAGAGAAGATCCTCCAACCATGAAACCCTAATGCACACAAGAGGGTGCTCTACTACCTTGAAACTTGCGCCCAAAAGAGGTGCGCACTTCAGCCCTAGAAATGTACTTGCTGAAATTTCCAAATGACAAGTGACTTATGTGTTTCCTCAATGGGGAAACCACCTTTATTTATACTAGACTGGACAGACCAAAAGTGGTGTCTATTGGCACAACAGGACCGACCTCAATAACTCGGAAAATAATTAATTATTACAATAAACATTAATTATCTTTCACATATGGTGGAGCTGACCTGTACCCTTTACATCACAATTAGGGTTACAGGTAAATCTTACTCTCAGACAATATAGCAAGGGATCCACACGTCCACTAGTGCTCAGCCACTAGGGATACGTCCACCTGTGCTCGACCACAAGGACGTCCTACTCAACAGAGCTCTATCTCACTGAGTCCACAGGAGAATCATCTGGAATTCCATCTCAAGCCTGACTCAACTGAGTCCACAAGGCAGGAGACCACACGTCATAACAACTCAGTCCAAAGTCTGACACACACCCATCACATGGGCACCTTCATCCCACACAGGGGTACACATCATCTCATCTCAATCCAAAGAGGAATGACACACCCATCTCATGGGCATCCTCACCCCACACAGGGGCACACATCGTCTCATCTCAGTCCAGAGAGGAACGACACACCCATCTCATGGGCATCCTCACCCCACACAGGGGCACACATCGTCTCATCTCAGTCCAGAGAGGAACGACACACCCATCACATGGGCACACCCAACACATGGGCTCTCTCACAGGTCGACTCAACTCAGTCTCAGAGGAGAACGTGTCCTGGAGGATGTCTCACGAAGCTGTAATCATCAACACTCCCTCTCAGCTAGGGAGGCATTCTCCACCAGGCCAAGTCTCTCACGAAAGTACTCGAACTTCGTCTTGGCAAGCAGTTTGGTGAAGATATCTGCAATCTACTCATGTGTAGGAAGGTACTGCACGTGTACTGCTTTCCTTTGCACTATGTCTATGATATAATGATATTTTATCTCAATGTGTTTCGATTTATCATGAAACACAGGGTTCTCAGAGAGATTCACACAGCTCTGGTTATCACAATGAATAATGGTAGGCTCCATCTCATGATCAAATAAATATGTCAGGAGCTTGCGAAGCCACGCTGCTTCGTGAACTGCCACACTCAACGCTATATACTCTGCTTCTGCGATACTCAAGGCCACAGAGCTCTGTTTCCTGCTACACCAAGGAACCATAGCAGACCCCAAGGTAAAACAACAACTGAATGTGCTCTTCCGGTCCACTGCGCTCCCTACCCAATCTGCATCGGCATATCCCTGCAATCTCATGTCTATACTGGAGGCATATCTCAGGCCATATCCAACTGTGCCTCGTAGATATCTCAATACATGTTTCACTGCTATCCAGTGAGTTTGTCTCGTCTGACTTATGAATCACGAATCCCCCTGGTTGCTCGATGTAAACTCCTTCCTCAATCTCACCATTGAGAAAGGTTGTCTTTACATCCATCTGATGTAGTTTCCAACCCATAGATGTAGTTAGTGTGATGATAGTACAGATGAAAGTGTATCGGGCTACTGGAGCAAATGTCTCATCATAGTCGATTCCCTCCACCTATGAGAATCCTCTGGCTACAAATCTCGCTTTGTATTTCTCGACACTTCCATCAGCTGTATGCTTGATCTTATAGATCCACTTTGAAGTTACTACAGACTTTCCTTCTGGTCTCGGAACAATATCCCACACATCATTTTTTAAGATGGACCAATATTCTTCTGCCATGGCATCTTGCCATACCTGCTAACCGGTTGCTTCTCCATGACAAGAAGGCTCAGTATCAATGATGTGGCTCATGGCTGAAAAATAGCTCGAAAATCTCTATGGTCTCTTGCTCTTTCGGAATGTGCCTCAAGGAGCTGCATGTCCCTCTGCCTCCTGCAGAGTTTGTCGAGCCCAGGCAGGCCTTTTATGGCCTACTGCAATGTCTCTGGGGATATCAACTGGAGCAACTGGATCAACTGGAACAACTGGATCGACTGGAATAATGGTTGTCTCCCTCTAAACTGTTGAAGGGGGAGAAGGTACTGCCTCTTCCTTCTTGTTAAATAGTTTGACTCCCTCTGAGTCAATTGACTCCCTCTGAAGTCTGAAGGATAGACATCTTCCTTTTTCTGTGTTGCTAACCTGGAGATATCTCATGTCTTATCATGTCCTCTACTGACTCTACAGTATTTTGATGGCCTCCCTTACTAGGATAATAACCAAGATGACCTCCAATAGGGATAACAATCAAAATGGCCTCTTGTACTAGGATAATAACCAACCAAGAAAAATTGGACTCCCGTACCAGGGATAATGGTCCAAGTCATGAGGGCTCCCACACTAGGGATAATACCTTTCATTATCAAAAAGCAAGCAATTACAGAGTAATGATTAAATCAAATAAGGAATGTAGTACAAAAACTTACCCTAGTCTACAGTCATGCTCAATCTTGTATTCGGTCTTCCTGAGAAAGGTTTAGAGGAAGAAATCCTCATCTCTCATGTCTTCATCTTTTTGAGGTGGGTCTGGATCTATGTCAGGAGTGGAAGCATATTGTCTTCCTCTCTTCCTGGTAGGACAATTTCTCGCAATGTGTCCATACTTGTCACATCTAAAGCACTCGATCTTTGACATGTCTTTTCTCTGATCATAACCTGAAGCTGATGAAGTCTTCTCGTCTTTGAATGTTTGCCTGAAGTTTCTTTTATTTCTTCCTCCTTTCTTTGTATAAGTGCAAGAGCATAATTGTCATCATGAGGGGAGTCCTCCACTCCTCTAGCTATAAGTTTGATTTCTTCTTGGGTACAGTCTGTCCATAAACGATCAAAAGTAGGTAGTTGTTCTCTACCACTAATACTTTGAAGAAATGGTGTCCAATGTTTTGGAAGATTATTGAGTGGTCAAAACAAGTTCTTTATCTGATATGATTTCTCCAATGGCAATTAGTTGATCTCTAATCTCTGACATCTTCATGAAGAAGATAGCAACGATGTCACCTTTTGTCATCTTCATATTTTGAAGTTGGCCCTTCAATGTAAGAGCTTTGAGGGTGTTGTTACTCTCAAACATATTCTTCAATGCTTCATACATTTCATAAGTTCTCTTCATGTTGGAAATACAAGGCAAGAGATGATCTCTTACTGAGTAGATGATTATCTTCCTTGCCTTGACGTCATCTTCCTTCCTTTCTTCCTTCTCTTCATTGGTAGTTGTCTCTGGTAAAGCTTTTTGTATCACCCACAATAGATCTTCCTCTTCAAGAGTGATCTGAAGTCTTGACTTCCAGGAACTGAAGTTGCTTGATCCATCAAGCCTATCTTCCACCAAGGTTTTGTTCATCATATTTTTAGATTCTTCACAAACCCTTACCAACTGGGCTAGGAAACCTAACGGTTAGGCTAGGCTAGCAATCTTAGGTTTTGTTGGGCTTATGACTGCCAACAATAAGCCATGAAAGTCACAAGAACACTGATGAGATGAAAAGCTCCTTCAATGAGATGCAGAAACCTTAAATCTGAATTTTCTGCAGAAAATTGCGAAACCCTAGAAACCCTAGGGCCAAAATTCCAAAATTCTCGAAATTGCAATCTGAGAGTTGTTGGAGGTGCTTTGAGGGAGGTCGTACACCCCTATGCAATTTTTAGCCCTAATGTTTCAATATTAAGTGCTAGAACACCCAAAAAAGAGAGGGTCGTACGGATTTCTAGAAACCCTATGAGGGTTGTAAGGTTCTGTAGAAGAGAGAGAACGGTTGCTAGAAGCTTGTGCAATGGCTTCTTCAAGACCTATGCTCTGACACTATGTTGAATTTTCACTATGCTAGGTTCAAGCATGAGGTTTATTTCATTTTAGCATTTACTTGAACCATGAACAAATGCAGCTACACAATTTACAAGTGTTGCAATAACCAAGATCACAAGAAGAATAACCATGCACAAGAACACAAGAAATATCCTGGGAAAACCCTTCTCAACAAGGGAGAAAAACCCAACAATCCTTTGCTATATTCTCAAGAGACGATCCTCCAACCATGAAACCCTAATGCACACAAGAGGGTGCTCTACTACCTTGAAACTTGCGCCCAAGAGAGGTGTGCACTTCATCCCTAGAAATGTACTTGCTGAAATTTCCAAATGACAAGTGACTTATGTGCTTCCTCAATGGGGAAATCACCTTTATTTATACTAGAATAGATAGAGCAAAAGTGGTGTCTATTGGCACAATAGGGACGACCTCAATAACTCAGAAAATAATTAATTATTACAATAAACATTAATTATCTTTCACATATGGTGGAGCCGACCTGTACCCTTTACATCACAATTAGGGTTACAAGTAAATCTTGCTCTTAGACAATATAGCAAGGGATCCACACATCCATTAGTGCTCAACCACTAGGGACACGTCCACCTATGCTCAGCCACAGGGACGTCCTACTCAACAAATCTCTATCTCACTGAGTCCACATGAAAATCATCTGGAGTTCCATCTCAAGCTTGACTCAACTAAGTCCACAAGGCAAGAGACCACACGTCATAACAACTCAGTCCAGAGTCTGACGCACACCCATCGCATGGGCACCTTCACCCCACACAGGGGTACACATCGTCTTATCTCAATCCAGAGAGGAACGACACACCCATCTCATGGGCATCCTCACCCCACAGAGGGGCACACATCATCTCATCTTAGTCTAGAGAGGAACGACACACCCATCTCATGAGCATCCTCACCCCACACAAGGGCACACATTGTCTCATCTCAGTCCAGAGAGGAACGACACACCCATCACATGGGCTCTCTCACAAGTCGACTCAACTCAGTCTCAGAGGAGAACGTGTCATGGAGGATGTCTCACAAAGGTGTAATCATCAACAATAAATAGTACTGATATATTGTTTGGTACCTAATTCTAAAATACAATGGAGAAGGATTTCAGAATATGTTTTAACTAGTAATGATTTAGATAGAACTGGGCTTCAAAGAAAACAAAGAGATGTAAGCTTCTAGTAATCTCTTTTGGCAACAGTGCCTCTGGCTGAAATGTAGGATTTATTATACGAAATGTGGATAAACAATGGCTTCCTGGTGCACAGGCTATAATCAGGGTAATTAGGAGCTGGATGCTAAATTCAAGTTCAAAAATTCCAGTTAGGAAGTAATTACTCATCGTGTTGGTATGCTTCCAAAACTGTCTATGCAAGCATGATTAGGCCCTTATAATGGTAACTTAATCAAGGCGAGAAAGGGTTAGCACTATGGATGAGGTTAGCAGTATGGATATTTTAAGAATGAGATATTACTTAAATTGATAAAATGTGTCATGAGAACAGCCAACATTGATGAAAGGAGAAATTGCTTTTAAGGCACAATACGACTATAGTTCTCCTGTCTTGTTATTTCAAAATGCAGTTCTTTCTCACTGCAGTGTCAAAGAAAATGTTTGTATTTTCCTAGGAAAAATGCAAGCAATTTATTAGATGGAAAGGCAATGAGCCTTGACATCCCTACCCTAGGAGGCAACTACATATGGCAGGTCTCCATAGCATCTAAAAACCACAACATCTCCACTGACTTGTATGACCACCAGAAAGCAGGATTGGAACAGATGGAAAGATACAATTTTTAGATTGAAAATCTTATTTTATCAGTTCAGGAGTTAAGCTAGAAAGAAGGCACTATGAATATTGGTAGAGAGACTGGGCTCAGAATCAATATGACTATAAAGCCAAAGTAATCCTTTTTCCCCTGATACTTCTATCATCAGGAGATTGCGACAAGGGACAGGCTTTGCCAAATGGGAGGACAAGATTCTACATGAACTGTGTGGAAAAGATGAGCTTGTGTTACATTTCTTCTAGTCTTGCCACTTTTCCAAGTTTGCATAGTCCTGGATTCAACTGTCTGCTTATCCTTTGTTGTAGCTGCGCCTAGGTTGGTACTCTGTGTTAAATTTACATGCAGCAGCGAGAGCCATTCTCCTGGAGGATGGCTAAGACCCTAGACAAAATCTAGGGCCCCCAGTGCACTCCTGGGGTATGTGGTCTAGGAACAAATTGATAAAGACCCTAGACGAATGTCTAGGGCCCTTGGATTGGGTCCAGGGTAACCATGCCTGGGGCATGGGAGTCTTGGTCTGGGACCAAGCATTTGAAGACCCTAGATATCTCTAGGGCCCCTGGCCTGGATCCAGGGTAACCATGCCTGGGGCATGGAAGTCTTGGTCTGGGACCAAGCA
>ML777479.1:459447-530280 GCA_009831015.1 Picea engelmannii
TGTGCTCAGAGACAGGGGGGCTAAGAAGCCCCATGCTTGGTGGGCAACTCATGGGGCAGCATGCCCTCCTCTACAGGAGTTAGCCATGAGGATCCTTTCTCAGGTTACTTCATCCTCTTGTTGTGAGAGGAATTGGAGCACATGTGGGAATTTGTACAGTTTGAAGAAGAGCAGGCTTGAGCAGTCCAGGGCAGAGTCAATGGTGTATGTGCACACCAACCTCCATCTTATTTATAAGCAGAGGGAGAAGTGGTTGAAGGGAAAGATAAAGATGTGGGATGTCTTTCCTGATGATATGGGTTTGGACGACACTGTTGAGTTGGCATTGGCCAACGTGGATCTTAATGACCCAGTGCTAGAGTCGGTCACTTTTGAGGATGATATTCCTCTTGAGGGGTCATCCTCCACAGGGTCATCCTCCACAGCAGCAGATCTAGTTCCACAGATTGGATTGGATGATCATGTAGAGCAGCCGGAGATTGGAGGAGAGAGCAATGGCGACGACGTTGATTTTGATGATGATGAGTATGACATGGAGCCAGATGACTACTGACCACTGACCAGTGACAGTCTTGTGCTATGGGATTCTTCCATCTACGGTTCTAGTATCTTGTTCTACCTTATTTTGTATTTGCCACTGGCATTCCTACCTATAGTAGCTTGTGGCTGTAGCCTGTAGCCTGTAGCAGTGACTCGGGAGTCGGTGTCTATGTAACACATTTTGATTTTGATGACTTAATGAGAAAACTGCAGTTTATGGTTTGAATTTCTTGTGTGTTTCAAATTTCAATGTTTGTCATTATGATTTCATATTTATCAATTATCATGATTCATGATTCATGATTTATGTTAGAACTTAGAACTTAGTACCTAGTTGTATCATTGTATGATTCAAGATTGAATAATGAATTTGTAATATGTATCATCATCATCATTCATGTAAAATTTAAATGTTTACAATTTTATTAATTTTGTATGTGTAATTCATAATTTAATATATATATATATATATATATATATATAACGTGTCCTCCGTGTCCTGTTTCTGGGGGTCGTCGTGCCCGTGTCTGACACTCGTATTTTCGTATCCTCCGTGTCCCGTGTCCACGTGTCTGGTGACTTAGCTTGTCCAAAACCCATCCAAATTATAATCCCACTTTTGTGATCGAACTCCATCTCGTCGAGATTAAAGACCATCCCTCCACCAAACACCATGGAGTGTGAGAAATGTACAAGGGGGTAGGCTAAGATAAATACCCCTCACTTCATCCTTAATGCAATGCAACACTTGTCCATTAATTTCATATGCATAAAAATGATAAATTGTGGATACCTATAGTTCATGGGATCTATGATACTAAGGGTGCCCCCTAGTTTATACTTAGCATCCCTATATGCAAATGAACTCCCTCATTTTCCTTCACATTCACTAGATAATAGAAGGCCCTTAGGACATAAAAAAATTCTATGAACTCAAAGCTTCTTACCACCCTTTGAGCTCTTTGTATAAATTTGGAGTGATACATGTTTTTGGATAAACATTGACTACACATTTGAAAATTTTTGCGAGTCGAATCTACAATCATTAATAGTATCTTGATTCCCTTTGATTTGATAATGGACAATCCTTGGAATAGAGCCAATGTTTTTGCTCGATTGTTGGTCAATTCCTCCAATCTTGACTTTGGGATTATACATATGAACTAACTTTCAAGCGAAACTTAGTTCATATGTATAATCCCAAAGTCAAGATTGGACATTCTTGAAAATAGTCCAAATCTAGCTACAATATTCATCTAGATGCCTTTCTCTGAAGTATTCTACCCCATGGGGAAAAAGATAACAAAGGAGCAAACTTTGCAATTTGGTGTCTAAAGATTTGGATTTACATTGTTGTCCATGAATATATATTTTTTTAAAACCGATTTGTTTCAAGTTCTTCTGTTGATTCTGGTTCCAATCCAAATTTTGGGAAAAACAGTGTCGGTCCAGTACCAATTTCAGCTACATTTCTATCCTCCAAGCTATAATACATTGTTTTTATGTCGACAACTTTGAGAAACAACTTCCTTTTGAATCACACATTTGCCACCATATATCTATGTTAGCCTAATGAATAGCCATCAATTTTGATGCTAAGCATTAAAGTAAATTTGGAGCTAAAATGGGTCTTATGAAAAAAACCATGCTTGTTAAGTTGGAAATTCAGTAACCAATAGAATTTCAAAGAATTTAGTCCACGATAATCGTTGAGTTTGACATACAAAAGTCCAGAATGATTGTGTTATGTTTCTATTTGGCAATATTTAACCATATGTACACCTCAGCTTAGTTAAGATCTTGTTGAGATCATTTCGGGATATGTTAAATATTTTTGAAATACTCAATATGGAATATTTTGTATTATTAGTACTTCTATTATTTATTGTATAATATCTATCATCGTTTATTTATTAAATGATATTTATTATCATTTATTGTATATGCACAAGAATCTGAACTTCTCATTATTATTTTTAACTCTCATCTTGTAACTCTAGATTAGCCTAACTTATTAAAGTGTGATGTGGCATACATGGCTTATTATTTTATAATTTCCTTAAGAGACCCATTTTCGAACCAAATTTTCTCTATCGAATGGAACTACAGTCTAATTACTGAAAATTGGAAGAAGTGGGATATATAGGCCAATAGTTATTTAGTGGATGGTTAGGGAGTTGGGCATATTAACTATTCACTAACTACCGTTGCCACTAGTTCATGGTTCCTATGTGTACAAATAAGCTTTTACTAAGTAATTGTCGTTACAACCATAGTAGTTTTAGTTGCCAAAAACTCATAATACTCGGAGTTGATGAGAAAAAATATCAAAACCAAAAAAAGACAACAACTCGACCCAAGTCAAGTCAAAGTAAAAAACTTGTGGGCTTTTCATAATCTACCCCAAAACTATATCGCAAAAAGAAAATGGTACTATATCAAAATTGGCTTGGTTTTCAACATTTTTTCTATTCTTTGCAATTTGAAACCTGCAAAAATCCAACAAAATACTTCCAAGTGAGTTAGAGGCACTCGTGCCAATCAAGATCTAATGGAAAGACTTCAAGCAAAAGCGTGGTTTTCCAATGGAAATCATTGTGGGGACCAAATTTTAGTGATTTTTGGCAGAAATATCATTTGGACAGAGATGTAGCCTCAGTTAATCCTTGCTCCTAAATGAAGATTTGTTGAGCTTCTAAAATTTTAAGGGGATCAAATCCACATATTTCAAGAGTTAACCACTTTCTATGCAAAACAATTACAAGTAGTTTTTTCTTGTTTGATCCCCACAAAAAACTTAAAGAACTGAAAACGGTGAGAGAAAAAGACCCTAGTTGGGCACACTGCATGGATCTTGGCAACGAACAAACTGTTCAATGCAATTTTTGCAAAAACAAAAATATATGGAAGTAGTAACAAGTTTAACTGTTTAAGTACCACCTTGCCCAAATTCCTGGAAATGAAGTTCTGCGGCCTACTATGGTCCATTTTAGGCATATTCTATGATTATGATTTCATTTGTAACTTTGAAATTTTGAGCCTATCTAGCATTATCAGTTACAGATTATAGAATGGTGCTTTAATACCTTATCATTAATGTGATGTGATGAATCATGATGTATATATTTGATCATTGATGTGATGTAATGATGGCTAAATTATTGTCTAAATGATGGATTTCTAATGTATGAATTTTTGTCCAGCTGTGTTTTTGTCAAAATTTTGAATATACTACATTTTCTTGTTTTCTAAATTTTTGTCAAGTTGTGAACAATTTTTTGTCAAGTCCCAAGTTGATATTGACTCTTCACCTTACTGTGTCATTGTCGAGTCTGAGTCATGCTACTATGGTCTGAACAAGTGATACCAGATTTGACCTGACAAGCCCCACACCTGCATTAGAGACGTTTCAAGTGCATGAAAGAGAGGATTTGCAGCTAAAACAACTCCATTTGGGGCATTAGATGACCAAAGACAATTTTGATAACCTTCAGTCAGTGGCAGCCCTGTTGAGAAAGTGTTTCCTAGTAATTGAAATGCCCTCAACAATTTGGGAGGCTTTTCCACTTTTGAGAGATGCCTCCAACAAGGGGGCAAACAACCAACGAAAATAAAATAACAAATGATACATGGGGGGCCAATGAAGCCTCCCAATAGCGATTCAAGTGAATCACACTTTTGTAGTTGAAGTTTCAAGTGCAATGGTTGGGAGGATAGAGAAACAAGGAAAAGAGAGATTTTTGCAGGTTGGAAGGCATGGGAGAATTTAGATTTCATCAATCTTCTACTAGGGCACAAGAAAACTAAATCACTTTTCTCTGATTGTTCTATTTTTCTCCTAGGACCCAATCCTCTCCAATGGATTCACTTTCCTCAGTTGGACAACACACAGAAAGAGGCGATGACAATGGCTGTGCCATGTGGAACCTGTGGAGGGAGAAATGGACTAAACTGTAAAAGGTGATGGTGAAGAAAAACCCAAAGAATCCAATTCCATTGACTTACCACTCTAGAAACATGTGAAGAGGATTGGCCCAAAGAAGAAAAACTCAGATGAGAGCCACAAACGGCATTGTGCATTTTGCACACATTTTGCTAGCAGCCTTGTGTTGGCTCATCTATCAAGGTGAAAGACTATTTCCTTAGGCTACCTAGGAATGGAAGTGCATTTTACTGTAAATTTTCAAACAAGGACTTTGCAAAACTGCAAAGAAAACAAGATACAGCTAATGCAGCAAAGGCTAAGAAGAGAAGCAGCTCTCTACCAAAATCAAAAAATCAAGTTCCCATGATTGTTGAAGAATCTTGAAAGAGATTAAGCATTGATCCACTGGGGATAAGCTAACACATTTGCCATTGGATGGAGAATAGAAGGTGATAGCAGGGTTGCCCATTGTATTTATGCATATGGCATTCCCTTAAATTTTTTTCAATCACCAGATTGGCAAGATATGGTTTGAGCAATCAATGAAGCTTCAAAAGGCTACAAGTCCCCAACTTTTGAAGAGTGCCACTCATATGAAGAAGGATAAATACATACTTGAGAAGTTGTTGCAACTGGTTCATTCCAATTGGAGAATGACTAGGGTATCTATAACTTCAAATAGTTGGACCAATACAGCCAATAGGCCATTGGTGAACTAAGAACTTGACAGGTATGCCTTAAAATGGGTATGTTGGAGTTTCTGCAATCTGATTCATCTTCTGCTGTTAATGTTCCGAGCCCACCACCCAAAGCACTTCTTCAACACTCAATGTCCTGAAGAAGAGCCTCATGAGATGGGCTCAAAACTTCGACAGAAGAAAATAGATCAGGTCACAGAAACTTCAACATACCCACTCAATGCTTTAGCTGAGAAATCTCAGCCAATTCAAAGGTATGTCTTCTTCAGGGCCATATTTCTTGAAAGCAAATTGATAGTTTATGGAAGGAGAACAACGAGTTGATAGCTAATAGATTTACAGAAGCAATTGAGTTTGTGAGTATTGACAATGAGGTGCAATTCATCATTGACAATCCATGAGCATCCAATCAGTCAATGCTATCATCGAGAACAGGTATGAACATATTTTTTGAACCCTATGTGTTGTTCATAGTTTTAAATCTTGTATTAAAAGCAATTGTCCAACAAGTCCCAAGCATGAGAGAACTTTGTGAGATTGCAAAAGAAATTCAAGCTGTCACCACAAATTACCAACATAGACAAGCCATGTATAGGCACTTTGTAAAGCTGCAACTACTAAAGTTTACAGACACTATATTTGCCTCTCACTATTTCATGCTTCAACAGTTAAATGAGGTGAAGGCTGCTTTGTCTTCTATGATGATTAGCAAACTTGGTGACAATCAAACACAAAAAAGGCTATTCATATAAGATAGATTATGCCTGATAAGGGTGGGTGGGGTCAATTGGATTTTTTCACTTCAATATGTGGGCCCATTGGTAAACTGTTGCAGTTTTGTGATATGGTGTGCCTATGTTGGGTGACATTTATGAGGGAATGAACTATATGTCATAAAGAGTTCAATAGATTTTTTAAGTGAAAGACCGAGAATTGTTCAAAACCATCACGGATACGCACTTGCATGCTTTGAACCCCAAGAACGATGATGATGCTTATTTGTGTTAGCTTTCGAGGTTATTCTTAAAGTGTTTACATCATGTTTGGGGGTGCTTCATGGGATCTGGGGTACATGGTGTATGATCAGCCCCTCGATGGTCTTTGATGGATTTGCACACGAGAGATAGTCCATGACAGCTTTGCACATTGCAAATGGCTTACCCAGTGGTTTCTTGACCTCAACTAGGTGCTTGCATGATATTCTTTAGTATTTGGCATCCTAGAGGAGGGCAATAGGCCCTAGAATCTAGATAGCACAGGGTAGCTTGGATGCTTGCATGGAGTCTTGGAGTTGACTCAATGATGCTTGGGTTGTGTCAATGTTCATGCAAGGAGAGTGTACCCAGTGAAGTACATGGCTTAGGAGGATTGTTGGAGTTTTTGGAAGCTTGTAGGTGGAGTGTTGGACACAACTCGTGAAGTGCCCTTGCATTTGGAGCCTTGCTTATGGACGCATCACCTTGGAGCTTGACATGTGTACCAATGGAGTGTAGTGCTCTAATGTGTGAACCTATAGGTGTCATTGTAGGTTGCTTGTAAGGGCATAGACCCACATATGTATTGATGGCCTCCCTTACCTCTCATATATATAAAGGAAGGAGAGAGTCTTTTCATTCATCATCATTGTACTATTCTCTTTGTATTCGTCTTCTTAGAGAAATTCATTAAGGTTCATAAGGAAAACCTAGGAGAAGTTATGAAAGGCAAAGAGAATGTCTTTGTTGGGAGCTTGTTCTTGTGACTAGGGTTTAATCTTGTGAAGAAGATGTTGGATACGATGGTCTTTCTATACTCATTCATTCTTGTTTATTCTTGTGTAGAGATGCGATCAATAGGAGCACACCACTTCTCCTCCCTCTCTTGGATTTTCTCATGTACTTGAAACTCTCTCTTTCTTGGAGTCACTAGGGTTTCCTGAGCTTGTTGGAGCATCTTGAAGAGTAGGATTAGGGTTTCATCCCTTGGAGATTTTGAGATTGGAGTTTTGAGATGAAACCCTAGGTTGTACTTGTTGAAGTGAAGAAGAAGAGGAGACGACTTGCCTTGGAAGACATGCTTGTGTGATGCATGCTTGTTGCATCTCCTTGGTGTGAGCTAGGGTTTTCTTGATTTTCCCTAGGTAGGGTTTTGGAGAGTTATAGGATTGTACTAGCCTTGTGATAAGGTTATGGTATGTACACGAACTCATCTTTATGCATATTAATGAAGTTTCCAGCTGTCTAATACTTGTCTTATCACGGATTTGATTTTCAACTATCTATATTCTTCATGGTTTGTAATTTCCATCCCTACATGTCTTGTTGATTTGACATAAGTTAAGGGTGAATGCATTAAGTGATTTAACATTATAATTGAAGAATCTAGGGGCCGATTTACAACTGTCATAAGTGTTTTCAGATCTGTTATATCCATGATAAGGTTGCCAGGTGTGAAACTTATTGGAATACATTGGTATCTTAACTCTTGAATTGCCTAGTGGATTGGAGTTGTTAAGAATTGAAATATTGTCTATTGTTGTTGTTGTTTTGTTTATATTTCATAACAGCCCTAAGGATGAAAATTCATAGGGTTAAGATCTGAGAAACCTCTAGGAAAGAGGTGAAATTTCTGAGTCGCATTAAAAATCATTATTGTCGTTTTTGCCAATGGTTTTAAACTCGATCAACTTGGACTCAGACTTGGCCGAGTTGAGCATAAACCGAGTGAACTTAGCCCTCTACTTCGTTCGGCAACCGATTTGGTACCAAACCGACCGACTCAATACACGACTCTAGTTCGGTATTGAACTGTTCTAACTCAGCTGAGTCCATACCTAGTCAGCTGAGTTGGTCATCATCTTCACGCAGTGCAAAATTTTAGGAAAAGTTCTTTCTTTTTCTTTAAAATTCTACCTAAACCCTAAAAACAAACTATATAGAGACTCCCCTGACCTCTATTTGCCTCACACCTCTCTCATTGAGCATTTGTGAGCATTTGGAGTTTTAGAGCAGCATTGAAGAATTGTGATTTAGAGTGAACTTGGAGCTTGTTTGGAAATTCTCTTGGGCTGTTTGTGGTGGATTTAGCATCTAAGTGAGGAGCGTAGAGCCCATCTTCAAGCTTGGAGGAGTTGTGGACCAAATTCTTGTGCCTGCAGCCCATTGATCTCATTCCAAGGTATGTTAACATATAAATCTGCCCCTGTTTTTTCCTCTCATGAAATTGCAGACCTGAAATCTGTCTTTTAAGTTTATTGTTTTGTTGCTTCGGCCTTCTACTAGTTTGAAGTTTGAACTTTGCATATTTTAATTTGCATATTTATTTCCATTTAAATTTTACCATGGCCCCAAGAGTCAAAGATCCTGCATGGATCCATGCTGATCTTTTTGATGAGGAGATCTTTTGCAAATATTGCAAGAAACACATAAAAGGTGGGAGGGATTCATAAGTTGAAACAACACTTGGCTAGAATAAGCGGCCAAGCTGCCCCATGCAATGCACCATTAGAGGAGATTGGACATATCAGATTGAAATTGCAAAATCAGTTCGAGAAATTTGAAGAAGACAAGGGTAGGCAAAAAAAAGTAAATGTTGAAATAAGGAGGAAGAGGCAACTTGCCACAATGAAGGCTTTTGGATCCCTACCAAATCCTAGTGTTGATTTTGAAGTCTCTTCCTCTATCCCTTCTAACAATATTAGAGACCCCTTTCATTATGTTCCTCCCCCTCAGGAAATCTAGCCTAGAAAGAAGAACATTCAAAGTTATTTTACACCTTCCGCCACCTCTACCAATGCCAATGCCTCTCAACCTAGTCAAACTCAACCCACCTTAAACTTTTTGTCAGGAATCAAGATGTTTCTACAATTTGGTCAATTTGGGGTAAAAGGATGTCTCCAAAGAAAGATAAGGATGCAATTTTTTAATTCAGAGCAACATTTTCAAAAATATGTCCTAATTAGGGCGAGGACTTATTGCATTGTATTCATATTTCCATCATTATCCCCTGTAACAAAGTATTTGGAAATGTCCAAGCACTTGCTAATAGGGAGCTCAACAGACTCTAGAGGCAATTTCTTGGTTGTCATAGTATGGATCTGATGGTTGTGAGTCACAGTCATTAGTAATTCAAGTTCTTTCATAGATTACCTGCTCTTCAGCCACAAAGAGAAAGTGGAGCACTTATGGGCTTAAGCCTTAATCAATGTGTAAAGAGAAACAAGTTAGCATCATCAAAGGCAAAAGATCTTGTATACATTCATAAAATTCTTTGCCTTCACCATCATTCAAAGGATGAATAAAAGGAGGGGTCTTCAAATTTGTGGGCATGAATCCCAAAGATGTAGGATCGAACACTCCTTCAATGACAGTTATTAATTTGTTTTTGGGATCATATTCTATCAAAGGTTTTTCTTTGCAAAAGAAAATGCGTCAATTATAAGAGGTGCAAATGACGTTGGTTCTACTATTGTATCTGGTTTTGTTGTTTCTCTCAGTTGTTCTTATCATCAAGTTGAGAACTGCCACATTAGATGATGTAGAAACTCATGGAGATTGATGATGACTACTAATTTTAATTGTTGGTTGTAGCCCTGACTCTCTAAATTTTGGCATATAATTATAAATAAATTCAAGACCTTTTGTTTTAACATTTTAAATTTTCTTAGTTCCATAATTCTAGAATGATGAATCTCTATATTTAATGTATTTAATTGAATGAAATTATGAATGTATGAATGTACATATGCACTATGATTGTATGAATGAATATGTGTACAATAATGTATAAATTCTATTGTTTATGTTTTATTGTAATAAAATCTAGTGTCTAAGTTAAAATATGCATTTGTCAAGTAAGTTGTTGTTAAGTGGTAAACCATGTGAACTTTCTTCACAAAAAATAGGGTTCAATTACCCCAAAGAGCATGTTGTCATATATATATATATATATATATATATATATATATATATGAAAATGTGAATGCTATTGCACCCATGAACCCTAAAATTGGGACTCTTGTTGCACGCATGCATTCAGTAACCTAGCTTTGAACTCGTTCTTGAAGAATGTGTAAGATAAATCCCTATGTCAACACATCAAAAGTTGGAGCCATGTGATGTTGATGTTTTTGTGGCATCGGGAGGTATTCCCACATTAGCCTAGGTGTCGGGCATGTGGGAGCCATTCTTGACACTCACATTGTGATTTTTCCTTGTAAAAATCCTTGTGTAAGGTGTGGGGTTTTATGGACTTATTGATGGGCTTTGTGGGTTTGTTAGATGATTAAACAAACCTAATTTTATGTTGAGTTTGAGTGAAGGGCTTCTAAGTGATTTAGGGCTTTTTCCATACTCTTTTGAGTCATATAAAGGGAGATCAAGTGTGAAGAATGAAAGGCAAGAGTGAGTGTGAGATTCATTCTTGGAGTTAGGTTGTGAAAACCTCAATCAACCATGGAGAAGGTCGAGTAGGCCTCAATCCTACGATTAGTTGGAGAGGAGAGGGTCGAGTAGGCCTCAATTCAGTTGTTCGGGGGTGTTTTGGGCAGGTGTTTAGGGAAGCTGCAGAGTTTGTTCTGTTGTTCAGAGGGAGTTTGGGCAACCTGCCTCAAGCTTGAGGTAGCCGACAGCCAAAGGATCCTAGCTGAAGGTGTTCTAGGCAGGGAAAAAGAACAGGCGCAAGGTTTAGGAACCTCGTCCTGCTGGGAAAAGGGTAGCTGCAGGGGTTAGGAGCTTCGGTCTGCTGAGAAAGGGAATTTTTGTCCACAAGTTCGATGGATTACAGACCTGCAGCCTAGCCGTTGTTTTGGGGCAGTTTTGGGGTAGCCATTGAGGGTTGGAACAGTCATCCTAGCCACAGCTTTTGAGGGCTGGGACAGTCAAAACAGTGAGCAAAATTTGGGCAAAGAAACCGAGGAGGGTTTCTGCAGTGGACAAGGGTTTTTTTGTAAGTGTACCCTTGTGTCTTTTGGGGGTTTTCTTTTTGCATAAGAAAGGGCCATTTTCCCTGGTACAGGAGCCCAAAATCTGAGGAATGTTTAAATGAAGAATTCTTGAAATTGGACTCAAATTTCTGAGTACTGTGTATGATCTAATTGTTGGTGTTTTATTTTCCGTTGTGCTAAGTTGTTAGACATCTCAGTGTGTTTATGTTCACAGTTCAGAACATGTGATTTCTATGTGTACTGTTGAGAACCTAGACCGGACCTGAGGTGTGTTCAAAATCTAACACGTGAATCATGTTTTTCCCATAGACACGTAGATAGCTACTAAATCTCAAAAATTTTGAAAAGAAATAATTGGATAAGGATGGAGTAGAAGCCAGATAATATCCTTTGATACAAGGGGTATTGTACACATTTTCACACTGGAATAGATACAAGGGGAAAGCACATGCTTGTGCAAATTGACATTTGTTGCTTAATACCAAAATATATGATTTTGTTGTCCTTGTGATTTCAAAACACTTGTACACAAACATGCCAAGATATGCTCCATCTTTGCCTATTCATCTTCATACCATAAATGAATGCTACCTTAGTCATGCCTTAGCTTGGTTGGTTTGAAGAACTTGTCTCCCCACTTTCAACATAATCTCTCCCCAAGGATCTAGATAATATTACTATTGTCTCCTTTTCTCGTCAGCCATTTACTTCCCAATGGAATAGCCCTTCTTCACCAAACAATAATTTCTTCTTTAAGGGATCAAATCTTCACATCCAAGAGAGAAGCAATTAACTTCGCAAAAACTCTTATGGTACTTGCTATCCACCAAGTTGCACTAGGATGGACTTGTAGTTGAGCCGCCAAAGGTTGAGCAAGTATTTGTTCAAGATCAGAGTTCAGAAGTCCATTTGGCCAATATGGCCACCTTTTTCTTCTCCTTTTTTTATACCGCATTTCAATGCCCCTGTGGGGAATTGTAATAAAATGACTTAAACATGTGATTTTTGTAGCAGGCTTAGCCATCTGAGTCCTACACATTAGTACATTACTCTAGAGTGTTTTTTTTACTTGTTAATTATATTTTGTTTTTTTCAACGATTTATAATTTTCGAGTTTTTTCACTCAATATCCTCCAAAGCTAGAGTAATTGTCCTAGTGGGTATGCCTTGGGTGTTGTTTAAGTCTAGAGTCCTATGTATATAACCATGCTAAGCATTATCCTAGAGTTTCATGGAAATGTGCTAAGTCCCCCTTAGGTTTTTTAATGTTTTTTGCAAATAAAAAATTTCCTGCAAAATCGGGATATTTTATTGTAATTGGTCAATAAGTTAAAAAAGTAGTACTAGGAAGCATTATATGCCTTGTGGGTATTCGTCTTCACATCCAAAATACCCCTTTTTCCTAAGTACCACCTTTTCAAGAGTAAATATTGAGTTTTACTCAAGAAAAAATGATTTTCTCTCGAAAAAGGTAAATAAAAGACAAAAATCAGCAAATGCTATTTTTTTGGAAACATGTTTTTAGTTAATTGTCTCTCTCTCTCTCACTTCACTATTACTTAGTGGCAGTTAAAGATGAGTTAGAGTGAGTTAGTGGGGAGTTTTCTCCACTTGATGGAGATCCCAAGAAGCAAGGCGCACTCTCTAGCATATGTGGCGCATTTAGGGAAGTGGGTGTCAATCCCAATGTGGTCGCCACCTCCTCTTGGCAATGTGGCAACCTCTCCTCATCTTCCACTCCACATATGGTGACTTCTACTTGGAGTTTGTGGAGTTGTGACATGGATCCACCATCCATTTGTCCATTTTGCTTTGGGATTGGCGCCCTCTCTATTTAACCGAGCATTCTCCTCCATTGTGAATTAGTTGGAGTAGGGGAGAAATGCTTGGGAAGATTGTATTGTTAATCATTTGTGAAATAAAAGCAAAGACTTTGGAGGTCAAATTGGTGTTGTGCTCTATGTGTGGATAAATGTTGTCTTGATTCAAGTACATGAGGTAACTTGTATTTTGCTTTGCATATGTTCTAATTAAATGAAGGTATTGTTTCCTAGATAGTAGAATCATTCAAGACTATGATGATTGTTTGATTTTGCTCTCTTTAATATTATGAGATTATTGATTTGCATAACTTTTCGGATGGATTAACTCGCTATTGAGATCTCATGTGTGTTGAATTTTCTCTATGCTTAGCTCAAGGGCATGTAGTTTATTTCATTTACCATGTACTTGAACCATAAATAAATGCAGCAACACCATACACAAGTGTTGCAATAACCAAGATCACAAGAAAAATAACCATGCACAAGAACACAAGAAGTATCCTGGGAAAACCCTTCTCAAACAAGGGGAAAAAACCTAGCAATCCTTTGCTATATTCTCAAGAGAAGATCCCCCACACCATAGACCTAGCACACAAGAGGGTGCTTACCAAAACCTAGAAACTTGCGCCCTAGAAAGATGCACACTTCAGCCGTACATGCGCTTGCTGAAATTTCCAAATGAAAAGTGAGTGTGTGTCATCCTCAATGGGGATTCACCTCTATTTATACAAGACTTGGCACAACAAAAGGTGTGTCTATTGGAACAATAGGGCCAACCTCAATAACTCAATAATATAATTAATCTTTACACAAATATTAATTATCTTTCACATATGGTGGGGCTGACTTGTACCCTTTACGTCACAGATTAGGGTTACAAGTAAATATTACTCTCAGACAATATAGCAAGGATCTCAAACGTCCACTAATGCTCAGCCACTAGGGACACATCCACTTGTGCTCAGCCACAGGGACGTCCTACTCAATAGATCACTCAACTAAGTCCACGGGAGTACCATCTCAAGCTGACTCAACTGAGTCCACAGGAGTACAAGGTAGGAGACCATCTCAAGCTGACTCAACTCAATCCAAAGGAATACAAAGCAAGAGACCACACGTCATCACAACTCAATCCATAGTCTGACGTACACCCATCACATGGGCACACCCAACACTTGGACTTCCTCACACAGATGTCTCAACTCAGTCCAGAGGAGAACGATCTAGAGGATGTCTCATGAAGTTGCAATCAACAACAATGTGTAGGAAGCATTTTGTTTGATTAGAATCGGGAAGTGCACACCCCGTTTGTGAGGCATTTTACTTGCAGGTTATTCATCCTCCAAGAAGTGAAAGGATTTGCCTTGCGCATCCCTAACATGCTTGAAGGCTCCAAGTGGACAAATCCCTCTGCATAAACACTAAAAACACTCCATAACCCAAGAGAAGTTCCACCTTGCAGGCTTAATATCCCTCTTTCTCACAAAATTCTACATATTCTTTGGTTACCATTTTACTTGCATGCAAGATCAAAGTTTTATCTCTTTCAAAGTTAAATCTAAAGTAAACTTCTATAGCATGCAAAGAAAAGTTAGATCTAGTTTTGTACCCTAAAGTTTATTTTTTAAAAGTTAGATCTAGCTTAGGAAAAGTTACTTTTAGCATGCTTTCTTTCTTCAAATTTTAAAAGGCTAAAAGTAGTTATTTTTCTAAGGACTTTAAATCCATGTTTAGTGCCACTTTGTTTGCTGTCCTAAAACAGCAAACAAAACCACTAAGAAAGTGTGTCTAAATCTTGCTTTCTTGCTTTCTAACTTACTAGTTTATCATAAGCTTTCTTGAATAAATTTTGCCCATCTTCTAACATCTTTTTTGCAGGCTGTCCCAAAGTAATTTGGGGCATTTTCCTCCACAGTAACTTGCTGTTTTTGCAGTTTTAGTGAACATCCAAGGGGAAACGCTGCCAGTTTTCAAGGAATAGGACCTTCCGAGCCCACCCAAGGCACCTAACGTTTCTTCTAAATCGTTCTTTTCTATCATATTGTAAGTTTGATGGTCACCCACTAATAAAAGGGCCACAAACCTTCTTCATAAATCATTGTAACCTCAAAGAAATAAGTGGGCTACTCAGCGCCCACCTCAACCCCCCTACCCCAGGAGGAGTTGTCTCTGTGTCCCATTTTCGTGGTGTGTTCCATGTATTTTTCATTTCACTACTCTAAAAAAGATAAAAAACAACAATAAAATTAATCATAAACACTACACAAACAATCCTAGATTAGATTTTTTTATTTATGCAAAGTAATTTATAATTTCTTAGTTCGTTTCCTTTTTGCAATCTTTCAATTTCATAATTTCTTTTATTTTTCAAATAAACCCATCCCCTAAGCTCCTCTATAAAGAGATTGGACAGTGCGGACAGTAGTAATTAGTCAAACATATACTTTTATGCAATTTCAATTTTGGCAAGTAAACCTTTCCCCTCAGCTCCCAGGTGTATGCTTTGAACCCTTGCGAGCCTTGCTCGATCTGGGGAATTCATCAGAACTAGGGTTGGTCAGTGTGGAGTAAATTAATTAGGAAAATCTCAAAAGGAGTTATCTTGATGTTAGGAAAACCACGTGAAGGGAGTGTGTGAAGTCAGACGAGAACTTTGAGATCTAGGTTCTCCTCGTGTTGGACCTCCGACACCTTCATTGAGTTTGTTGGTGAAGTCTTTGGGCTTCGGCAAGTTCTCAGCAAATTTCCAAGCAAAGATATAGCCTCTGGAGAGGCCACACATTAGTTTAGTTTATTTTCAAGCATTTCAATTCTACAAGCAATTTCATAATAATAAACACTCAACACTTAATCAACTCTAAAAATTTCAAAGACATCTCCACAAGGTACTCTATATACTCAACAACATAACACACAATCTCGTTATTGGCACTGGTCTCAATTTCTATATTTTAAGAAGCCATTTGCTTCAAGTATTCACTTTTGCGAAGCATTATCTTTATCTTGAAGTATCCTTTTTTGCTTATGATTATTTACTTGCTAGCATCTACATCTATCTAATTGTATCTTATGCAAGTATATTGTTGAGTTGAAGTATTTCTTTCATAAGCATTTTATGGTGAATGAATAATATATGCTACTAGTCTAGATTTTATCTTGTGTGTTGTCTTTTGCAATAAATTCCTAGAATATTAAATTGCTTAGATTTAGATTTGAACCTTAGTATTTTCTTTAGGGACTACCTGCCTTGGCTTTGCTAGGAGTTGGCCTAGACGGAGGAGTCGAGGATCAGGTGACAACACCTTGACTCGAGACTTTCCCCCAAGGACATATCCAGTGGATTGAAAGTTTTTCCACGTTAAACCTGAAGTGTGTATAAAGGCAGCAACAATACTAAAAACCCAATATTACCATTGGAAGAGTTTTAGGGTTAGAAAAGAAAGAGACGCATCACAAGAAATGGGATAGACAATCTAAGAATATGATAAGCTATGTAGCTCTAAAAAAATATGAAAATAAGATCCAAAGAGGACCTCACTATGTAAAAGCAATTAAATAAGAATGGCATAAATGACCTTTTCTTTCTTGAACCCAAGCAAAGGAACAAGAGGATTGTTACAAGAGTTCACTAAAGCAAATTTTGAATTGAACAAACAAAACTAAGCTATTAAAAACCCCAAATATAGTAGCAAGCACACCCCATCCAAATGAAATGATAGTATTCATCCCAAGTACTTGTAAGGACATAAATTATTGTCAAGATCTAGATAGAATGTATAATTGTGAATAGAAAGAACTTCATTGTGGACAAATAAGTAACCGATGTCATATTTTAAATAATTAATGAAGGTTTTAGTATAGGAAAAGGAAGCCACAATAAGTTTATAAGGAACCTCTCACATTGTCTTTGGCCTCCATTAGCCCCTATTGCAAAGACTCGACACTATGGCTCCATGTTGACAAGAATCCATAGAGGGACTTAATGGAAACAGCTAAATGTCAACTAGGAGGTGTATAAAGGTAGGGAAATACCATTTATACCCCCTTGCCTATTCCCATCATCATTCTTTCTTGTGCAAGAGTATTAATTGCACATTACTTGGGCCATCAAGCATTACAATGGAGAGGGACCTCCTCCTTGTCATGGTGTTGCATTTATGACTTTAATGTTTGGGATACAATTGTGTATTTATAGTGATATTGTCACAAATCCATGTTATATCCCTTAGAAATATGGATCCATTAAGGATTGAGATGTATCCAAAAATAATCTATATGCATTATGTAGAAGCGTACACAAAGGGAGGGGGGAAGGACCTAGTCACATAGGTTAAGAGTAGAGCAAAGAGCTCAAGATATTGTCATTATCTATAAGCATGTTGATTGAATCTACCAAAACTCTAGGAGAAATGATTTAACGATCTGTATCTACTATCCCTTCCTAATGTCATGGTAATCATGCACTAGTGTCTATGATAAGGGAAAAGTCAAAGGGGATCCCTGGTTATAGGGGACAAACATCAAACTCATAATGGACAATACACTATGGAATTCTCCTCTTGTAATCTTTTACTATGGAACATGAGCACCTACATTATTTTCCAGATATGACTATTGTACATGGCCAAGACTCAATCCCCTGATATCTACTCCATAAAACTCTATAGGTCTAACAATTGTATAAAAGAGCTATATTTTATAAAATACATTGGAAGTATAATTCAAAGAATGTCTCTACAACAAAAGAGTAGAATACACTTAGCTTAACCATTGTTCATAAATTATTGCAAACTAAATGTGAGACCTATGAGTTGACACCTAGGAAGGTTTATTTGATAGTGATATAAGCATCCTTACCCTCTAAAGGTGAAGAGAGACATAGCTTCTTCAGTTGAAACGTTAAAGCTGTCACCTTAGTTTTACAAAGGTTGACTTTCAAAATCTAGCATCAGTGTGAAAATGATTGTTTTTGCAATCTCTTCAAGGTGGAGGATAAATGCACTATGTCATCTAGAGAGGGACAGAGATATAAATGCCATGCAAAAGGCAACAATCTTCCATGTCACATTGTCTCTCTAAGATGTTGCTCTAATTCATCTATGCATAATCCAAGAATATAAGCATGAGATGGATGTCATTGTTGAACTCCAATGGTACTACATATTTAGTGCCTCTATAAAGACACCTGAAGATCTCTCGATGTATCTTATCGCCTTCCTATAGAATGTCACCATAGTCAAAATAAAAGGCTCAAACATCACCAATGTTACATAGTCTCTCCAAAAAAGCTGCAAGTAGGGCAGGTATTGAGGCTTTCCAAAATTCAATATAAGACCGATAACATTTGAATGTTATTGCCCAACCTCCTCAATATGGCCCGAAAGTGAAAATGTAGTATGTGATCCTTGTATCTCACAATGCAATCCAATCCTAATACGTATTATGAAAACTGAACAGACAAAGAAACCAAGAACACAAAAGAAAACTTGTATGAGAGAAATACTTCTTGGATATCAAATGAAGGGAGCAACTATCTCTTTATAGCAAAAGAATGACATAAATCCTGGATGCATAAACCCAAAAATGACTTTAATGTACTTTAAGTCATTAATACAAGACTATGCATAAATTAAACTAAGACATATAGTGACTTTATTTTTATGCCCAAGAGTATAGTCAAGATGACCATTATAAACTCCAGCACCCTCCCTTAATGGTCATTCTAGAAAATACACCAAGTTTGTCTCTAAATCTCACATATTTATCTAGGCCAAGAGACTTGATGAGAATGTTTGCAATCTGGTCCTAAGCTGGGCAATATTTCAACTCAGCTACACCATCTTCTACAAGTTGTCCAATGAGATGACAATGTACATCGACATGTTTTGTGCACTCATGAATGATGGGGTTCTTTGCAAGCTTGAGAACTTCCTGGTTGTCAGAGAAATGTAGAGTAAGCTCATTCTGATCAACTTGAGGATCTGAAAGTACTCTTCTAAGCCAAACTACTCCACATGCCCCTCTTACTCTTTCTCTAAACTTTGCTTTTGTAGAGGGCATTGAAACTGCATGTTGTTTCTTGTTGATCCAAGAAACGATTCTGGTGTGAAGATTGAACACATAACCTATTGTAGACTTTATGTGATCCATGAATACTTCCCAATCCTAGTTTGAATAGCCACACCAATGAAGCTCCTTGCTCTTACTGTATAGAATGACAAAGTTTAATGTTCCCTTCACATAGCTAGTGTTCACTTCACATAGCGTAGCACCCTCTAGGTTGTTGTCCAATGTTTTATTTTTGGGATCTATCATAAATCAGGAGATATAGCTAACTACATAGTGCAAGTCAGGCCTAGTGGCGGTAAGATAGATCAAGAGGCCCACTAATTTCCCATAGACTGATTCATTAACTACCTTTGACTTAGTCTTGGCTGAAAGTTTCAGCTCTTTCTCCATAGGCGTAAATCAGATTTCGCAATATGCCACCTGAACCTATCTAAAAAACTTTTTCCATATTTGGATTGTGAAACAAAGATATGTTTATATGTTTGCCAAACTTCTACACCTACACAATAATGTAGGAGAGGAGAATAAATATATCATGTCAAAAGTTGAACATAAATCTAATTTTATCTTTGCAATTGCTCCAACCTCACCACCTATAATGATGACGGCATCTACATATATCACCAAAATCACTACATCACCTTCCACACTTTTGATGTATAGGGTAGGATCCAAAGAACTTCTTTTGAAACCTATTAACCCAAATAGTTATTAATTTTTATGTACCAAGCCCTTGGACCCCATTTTAGCCCATAGAGAGCTTTCTTCAATCTACAAACCATTCCTTCCCTCAAACCTGAAATATATGCAGTTGGTACATGTACACTTCTTCCTCTAGATCTCTAATGAGGAAGGCACTCTTCACTTCACATCCGTTTGGTACAGTTTCTAGCCAGATTGTGTTGTCATTGCTAGAAGAAAGAGATGGAAGAGAAAACATAGTAAAATCACTCGTGGCATGAAGGAAAATAGAGAAAAAGGTGAACATGTGCCAAATAAACAACAAAGTAAACAATGGTAAGGATTACAACAAGAGAGGTATCAGACTAGATGCTTGAAAAAATCAAGGCCAAAAACATAGTACATACCACTAAAAAGGTTGTACAATACACTAAAAAATAGACCCACAAAGCACTGGATAGCACAGACCCTGATGCTTGTGGTAACCCTGAAATATAAATATTAATAACAACATATTTTGACAACTACATAGAATGTTTTGTTGGGGTAGTGGGACTTGTACTTAACCAAAAAAGAAGAAAACCAGGGAACACATCAAGAAATAATAGTATACAAAGTATATCCAGTGCAGAAACTAAACAAGAGCAGAAACAGGCATCAAACGATGCAAACTGTCCCAAGATTCATCATAACTCACCAACCAGAAAAGAAATAAAGCAACTTATATTAACACAAAATATAGTACAACAAAGAGTACAATCTGGCACATCTACCGAAAGGCTAAGACCCGTGTCATAAAGGACAGTCCGTAACACCACACATCTACTGAAAACCAAGCAAAGACCCACATCTTAAAGGAGAGTCTGTAACACCACACAATGCATAGTCAATTTATCCATTTTGATTCAGCATCAACAAGCCCCCACTGCTTGTTCAACTTCTCTTGACAAGAGAAAGAATTTCTAAGGTAATGAGCATTTATAGGCATTTGGGCCTATTAATCCAGATAGGCTTATCATATATCCACATCCAGTCCCTTCAAATTGGCCCTGGAGTGTGTAGATTAAACTTGTATGAGTCCTCTGTTGGGATCAACTTCTGAATTTATTGACTTGTTGCACAATACAAATGAATTAGTCCAAACTCAAGTGAAAGTTTATGCTGAGTCTTCCATGTTCTGGCATCATCATTTCATAGGTCTCTCCAACAAAATATCCCCTTCTAGGCAAACATTTTAGGAAGGTATCTAAGGGCGTGCTATATAAGACTGATGTTCCATCCATGCCCAAATCAAATAAAAAACCCTCTCCTAAAGAATTCCATTGCCAAGTATGAGCAGGCACAACTTTTTTCCAAGCTTCCCAAATTCTTCATAGCACAAGAGACCCATCAATTATGAAGCCCTTCGGAACAACCACAACATCGCTGAGGAGGAAATGGCCCTTAAATATATTTACAAGTTTCACATTAGAAATCATCTAAGTAAAACTTTTCAAGGCTCATTGCCAATAAGACTTCAAGGAATCTATTTCACTAATAAAACATCCCCTTCAATTTAATATCTATAAGTCCCAATCCACCTTTTTGTTTGGCAAGAGTGGAAGATTCAAATATTCCAAGGTACCAAAGGGAGCAATTGTACAATTAAAAATTTGGACCATAGGTAACCTCTCAGAATCTTCTCCAGTTGACCAAAATGAGAAGCAAAAGGAAACCAAAAGGAAACATAGTAAACCTAAAGGATTTTCCCAAGAACTATAATTTTGTTAGCTAGAGAGAGGTCTCTAAACATCGAACTTTGGATTTTGTGCTAAGGTTTTTGTAAACACATCTCCTTCATATCTGAAAGAGAAACAATCACTCCAAATAAAACTCCCAAATAGCAAACAATCTCACCATCTCTCACATGTTGCCAAGGTCTATTGAACAGCCAAGGGGGTTTATCTTCAACACAAATCAGCCAAAAATTGGTCTTGGAGTTACTCACAACTGCCCCAAACAATGTACAAAACACACATCCAAGCATTCTAAAGTTCCCAGAATTGAAACCTAAGAGAGCTCGATGGAAAGAAGTGAGTCATCTGGAAAGTAATTAATGATGACTTCCCCTCCCCTCGGAATAGAAATACCTCTAGTCTGGCTCTAATTCCTGGCAGTATCAAACAAATATCCCAAAGCAATTGTAGCTAAAACAAAAAGATAAGGTGTGAGACAGAACCCTTGTCTGATGGATTTAAGTAAAGTAATTTTATCTAACAGTATGACATTAACCAAGACAAAGGATACTTTTCACTTTTCATATTGCTTAGTATTTCAAAAGGTTCTTCTTCGGTAACATTTAGCTCCACGAAGATCCCTTTCAATACTCCAAACTTTAGAAAGAACCACAATTTTACATACTCCTTTGGCCACCACAATATTCTCTAAAAGAGAATACTTAGCAAAAATATTATGGAAATAAAGACCAAACATCTGTTGGATTTCTGCCAAATCTTCAACTAGAATTCCCTCAAGATTCCTCAAACTTGAGACCCTTTTAGAATCATTCTTACATTTAAGGAAGTCGAATCGCCCTCTCTTTTCCATTGTAGACAAGCCCAAACTTAAGATCCTCTTACACGATATCCTTCCATGCATTTGAGAAAGTGTTATATATAGTTGCCTCCTACAAGGAAACATTATGTAAGTCCTCCTCTAGAAGAGTGCAGATCTCAAGCAACCTTTCTCTTGTCTGCCTCTCTTTTCTTCTTCTTGACCAAGCTACCATCTTGCTCCATCCATGCAAAACTTGACAATTCCTCTAATGGTTGATCCCCTACACAAGATCCAACCAACATCACCCCCTAAAGTCTAGGCTCCAAGTTTCAAACTTTGGGAATCAATGTGTAGCAATCCTCATGGTCAAAATGAGAGATGTTCAACTTGTACAGCAACAAATTGGGGAGGGAGGCCTCATCCCCAAATTTCATGACAAAAGCAATTGGGATATGATCGAAGCCTATGAACTAGTGAAGATTACTAGCAAAATGTCCACTAACATGTGAAAAGGAGAACCCCTCCTTCAAGGCATAAATCCTATCCAATCTCACCTAAAGTTTGTCAATTTCTCTCCCTCCATTGGACCAAGAGAACCAACCTCCATAATCCAAGTGTTTCTATCTCCAATTCACATCGAAAAATCTGAAATCTGGCTTTGGAGCAAGCCCAAGCATCGTTTTTTGAGCCACACCACCTTCCTTGTCTCCCTCCCATTCAACCATATTAAAGTCTCCAAGTAAAACCCACTCCACTATGCTTCCGGAAGAGAATTAGTTAGCCAATCCAAAAGCCGACTACAATTTATGGAGTTACATGAAGCATATATGGAACAAAAAGAAATCACCCTAATTTTTAGCAAGTAGGTGACCCACACACACCCATTAAGAGGATTTAAACCTGAAGAGATAATGTTTGGACTTGGCCAAGGAGCAACTCCTAGAACTGGACCGCCATACCCCTTAACATGATTGGTACACCAGAATGACCCCTTCCAACAAGAGGCCATCTTTTTCAAAACAAATCAGTCTCACAAAAGAAAAATAAATAAATTCAAAAGACTAAAGCTATGGTTCTTAACACTTTAATGATCAAATATTTTCAAGCTAGAGGAGCTGAAAAACGTCAAGTCAATAATATTGGTGTAACTTGCGCACACAAATTTCATATATCAAAATTGTATATTTTCAGAAAGTAGGTAGAAGAACCTATCTAATGAAGTCAGTTTGAGATCAAATGGATGCTTCTTAAATAATTATATTTATCATAAGACAAATGTTTGAAATTATAAATTGAAAAAGAAAATGCTTGAGAGTGATCCATAGTATAATCTTCTACAATAACAAACAATAAAGTAGAAAAATGCACGAAAGTGATAACAATAAAGAAGTACATAAAAAGGATTCCAAGGCTCCAATAAAATAAAATACCATTCAGAAAAAAGGTTAATGTTGGAAGAGAAACAACATACCATACTCGACAAGGAACAAATATGCACCTATTAGACATTAAAAAAATTATGATTTCCAAAATAGCTAAGCTAAGAAACCATAGTAACTATAGTCTATAACGGATTTACACTAACCAAAGAGGTAAATAAATCATATGAACCCATCCATACATATCCAATATGTGATCTAGAAGATGTCCTTTTCATAATTAACTAGTTGACAGAGTGTTAATTCAACCACCTTGAAAAGTCAACAGAGGTAACTTTTCAGATAAGAACAAAAGTGCCTTAGTTACAAAAATCACACTATAAGCAAAACTTGACTTGATTTCTTTATAAAATAGGTGATCCTTTCACTAAATTAAAGATAAGATGCAAGTTGCAATATAATGCAATTCAAACATATTCAAAACTCAACAAGGCTAACTTAACCTACAAGTATTGGTATATCAATCCATTGCAGGCAAAAGGCAATTTGGTTACTTCATAAAAGCACGTCTTTCACATGTAAGTTGGAACATAATTACAACTTCTGCATGGCATAAAAATAACTTCTTTCTTAGTTTTGTTCAGGGCCTCATTGATAACAAATTTCTCACGATAATGATTAGCAGACTTTGGTTGAGTAAGTGCCTAAATGCTTGTTTTTTTATGACACCAACCCCTGAAACAGAAACTTGTACTGAAAAACAAATAGCGACTATATCTTTTTCACTGATCAGCTAGTCCACACAGCAATAGTTATATGTGCCAACACAAAGATTCCAAGATAGAGGAAAGGGAACTCTACAATTTCCAGACAGACAGTCAATCTACTAAATTTTACTTGTATAATTTTTAAAAACCCCTAATTTGTCTTCAAATATTCTTAGGACATTTTTGGATTGTCAATTTTTATTATTTTGTTATATGTTTCTCAGTTCCATGCAACTAAGCAGTGAAAAACTGTGAGAAGTATCTGGCCAATCAACATGTAAAAATGGCATTGAAATGTAAAACAAATATTACCTTATCTCTCTGAGATGTCGCTTCAGAATCCAAACTGGACCGCCAATCGACATCAGAAAATCTTTCATCCGCTTCTTTCTTTAACATTTTTTGCACTTCTGTTATCGGAATATTTGAAGCATGAGCTTGTTTAATGTAAACGACATCCTTCCCTCCCATCTTGACACCAATAATAACATGTGTGCCATACTTCTCAATAAATCTGAACAGAATGCACAGAAATACAATTTACAAAGTGCAACCTTTCTTTAGGTACATCCCAGATAAAGTGTGGGCATTCTTCAAAAGTTCAAAATAATAAGTTGTTGATTAACAAGTACAATGAAACAAACAAAATTTGCAATCAGAACCGCATAGTGATCCATCAGGTAGAGTTCAATTAGAAACTTATATGTTCAATCGTAAGATTAATGATCTAGGTTAGTTCCACTTGCATTTGTTAAATCCCTCAACTTGTATTTACTGAATAGATTCAGCATAATGGCACACGCTATAGGAAACAGCTCCGAGAAACATTTCATTCTTTCTCAAAATGCAGCAATAGAATGACATATTTTAAGCAAGCACTGGCCACGCCAAATATTGGAAATAATAAACTAAAATGAAAGCTATTGTGTAGAAAGGATTCGAGTAGACTATGGTAACAAGGTTTACTATATCCCACCTTTTATTAGATTTAAAAAACTATTTCTGATTGTTTTATCACATTAAACCAAAGTCCATACTCTAATTTTAAAGAATATCTGAATGTCACCAAAAGAAAAGTTGGATATGCATTTATACAAATTTTAACCATCATGTCCTGGTAGATATGGTTCAACCATGTGACAGGGCCAATGAAAAGAAGCCACATTGCATAAATACTCTGCCCATATTCTGTTAAATCATAAAACAGAAATGAATACTAAAGACTAAGCTTCTCAAATTTTGAGCCACGTCTTATGCTAAGCCAGTTTGCATTCATCTGCAATTGAGAACAAATGTCCATTATATGCTTGGGCTCTGGAAGGAGCTTCCATTCAAGCTATGAAAGTTTTCGAGCACCTGGCATATTCTACACCATATATGGTATGCTCATCATATCCTTTGTTTGCAAATTCTACATCATATATGATCAATTCATAAGATTCTTGTTTGCAAAATTTCATTTATTAGCTCTTCTTGTAATACTAGCAGCTTACTCCCCCTATAGCATTGGAATGATGGCAATTTTCACATGTAATCATTTCTTGCTAAACACCCTTATTAAGTGTATCGCTGGGTTATGGCTTAAGAGCTGACCTAGTCAACATTATTTTAAATTACTATAGGTGACGAAGGTTGGCCTAAGCATTTATGTAGGCCCATAACCTCCTCATGGAGGGAGACACCCCACCTTATACACAACTCATGCCTCATTTGTAACATCATCTTGTATCAATCTTGTGATTGATTCTTTACCCTACAGGCATGATTCTTGGTATCAAAGCTAGTGTGACTCTTCCTTCCCTATCCAACGCTGTTTTCAGGGCTGTTTCAGGGCTGGAACTAGGGTTTTCGGCACCTTTTTGGGACAGCAGCAAATTTCTAGAACTTTTTCACCAGCACCCACCTTCTTTGGTAGTCTTCTCAGTGGAGTTAAGGGGACTTTCTCGCAGATTTGTGCCCTTTTAGGGCAGCACTCTCTTTTTTTTCCCTTGTTCCAGCCCAAATATTGCATTTTTCAAGGTAGCACAGGTCTGAAACTAGGCTTTTTCAGCCTAGTTTCAGGACAGCAGCCATTTTTAGGGTTTTTTACCTTCTTCACCACCAATGCCCTCCTTTTTTTGCTGATTTCTGGCTTTTCCAGCAAGTTCGAGGGATTTTTTTTGCATATCAGTGCTCTTCTAAGGCAACGCACCATATCTTTCCCTCCATTTCGGCCAAAATTCACTGTTGTTTTTTCTGAAATAGTGTTGGTATTATGTGGTTTTCTTCTAATTTTTAGGATTTTTTCTGAAGACCTTCATTTGTGGCATTATAATTGCACACCCAAGAGTTCAAAATTTATTTTCTTAGGGCCTCTAGCGGGGGGCCTACCTCTCATATTTAATCTGGAGGATCACTTGGTAGCAGAATTTTCTGGACTATTCAATTGATCAGAGAGACTATAGACTAGTGGCATTGGCCCTGAGGCTTGTAGAACTAGTGCTTCTGGAATCTGGATCATCTCTATTGTAGGGTTTAAAACCTTTCATGGCCCCATTAGCGAGGTCTCTTGACATCTTTCAGGGAGACTTTCTTTGGTTGACTGGATGGACTGTTTCCTTAACACACATATGGCAGTGTACTTTGCAGATCAGGCTATACTGAATTCAAAAGATGATTATTTTACAAAGGATATTGCAGTTGGTAATGCAAGGCCTACTCCTCAACTTATGGTGGTGATTCACAGTGACTCTAACAAGCCTATGGTCATTTGTTCATGAAGGGATACCCTTTTCACCTCCTTTGATTCAATTCACACTCACAAGTGAAAAGGATCTGTCCCACTCTACTTCATTGATGATTCTACAGATGATTCTCAGCTTATTTCAATGGATCAATTTGAGTGTATGGATCTCTATCCTTCACAATATGATATTTGTCCTTATGGGACATCCTATATGCAGCACACTTTGGCGG
The DNA here is from genome assembly GCA_009831015.1 of Picea engelmannii. Classification (NCBI taxonomy): domain Eukaryota; kingdom Viridiplantae; phylum Streptophyta; class Pinopsida; order Pinales; family Pinaceae; genus Picea; species Picea engelmannii. The sequence continues at coordinate 486,743 of ML777479.1, forward strand.
CTCCTTTCAAATCCCTGCCAGAGACCCCCTTTGCCTGATTGTGGAACCATGTTGATATTGATACTATAGTGTTTTGGGGAGGATCTATCTTCAGACGACCCGTGTTTAGCATTACAGGGGGAAGGTGCTATCTAATGGTTTCTCTTCCTGACCTCATGTCCATCTTCAAGGAGATGGGTAATTTCTCTCCCTAAACTTGCTGTTTTCACATTTTTACCTGCAGATCTGCACTTTCTAAGGCAGATTATCATGCCCTAACAGCAAATTTACATGTTTACCAAGGCAGAAATCCATCACTAGATGTAAATCTGCACCATGCTTTGCTGTTTTTAGCTTTTAATGCAGATTACAAGTCTGATATTTCAATTTATACCAAGCATTTTTCACAGTTTGGCAACATTTATTTCCCCAAGGCCCACAATTTGCTTCTAGAATACATAGAGATTCCCTCTTGTGGTTAGCAAGCACTAACCCAAAGTGTAGAGAGATAGTACAAGGTGACAGTGTGCATTCTCTAGTTACCTTGGAACCCTTCCAGATTCAAGCATTAACAATACCAAGCATCAATAGACATGGAATCTGGCACCCAAGCAACTTTGCCAGATTTGACCCATATAATGAAGTTGTGGCTAGAAGAGCTATATTTGCCAAAGGTGTTGAAATCATATATCTGCAGGGAAAATTTCAACAAAGCCTAATCTAGCCAAGTAAAACATTTAAGATTTATAACAGCACCGCTCAAGAGTAGATCATATCAATAGGCATGAGAGAGAGAGAGAGAGAGATGATGCCTAATACCTATAGTCCAAAGAATCAATCACTAGATTAATACAAGATGATGTTACAAATTGGGGTATGAGTTGTGTATTAATACACAACTCATGAGGTGGGGCATCTCCCTCCATGAGTAGGTTCCAAGCCCACATAAATGATTAGGCTGACCTTAGTCACCTAAAGTAATGTAAAATAATGTTGACTAGGTCGGCTCGCCATAACCTAGTGATACGATTAATGAGGGAACTTAGCCATAAATGATCACATGTGAAGATTACCATCATTCCAACACACCCCATTATCTGCATCAGACTTGTAATCTGCATTAAAAGCTAAAAACAGCGAAGCATGGTGCAGATTTACATCTACGGATGGATTTCTGCCTTGGTAAACATGTAAATCTGCTGTTAGGGCATGAAAATCTGCCTTAAAAAGTGCAGATCTGCAGGTAAAAATGTGAAAAACAGCAAGTTTAAAGAGGGAAATTACAAATTATAATTGCAGTTCCTTGAATTCTATGGGTTATGGAGTTAGAAAATTGATTAAGAGAGAGGGATTCCCAATGTTAACCAATTCGTGGATTGAAGCAAAGTAAAAGACATAATTAACCAGTGAGATATAGTGGCCAAATAGATGTCACCTTTATTCCAAAGTTGTAAGTACTACAAAGTTTGGTGGATATTAGGTCCAACTACAAGACCTCCAAGGGATGTCAAACTACTTCTGAAGCACCTACTCACACCTTGTTTAGGGATTAATTCACATTAACTTAGTGGGAGTAACCTCTAACTCTCACTGAAAAAAATGAACTTCCACACTCACTCCAACCAGAAAGCGGGGTGTGAAGATAAGAGAAGACAATCACCTACAAGAAAATCCAACCCCTCTCCTTACTATCCCATTTGCCTTTATAGAATAGGCCCATAGGTTTACAAAGATAACATAGCTCTCAAAATGGAATAAAGCCACCATAAGCCAAAGAAACGCTCCTTTAAAGAGGGTGCATGGGCTCTAGAAGAGGAAAGTGCTATCTTAGTCTGCTTTTGGTTTAAGTCAAGGCTTTTCTATCCCGTACACTTTCCTTTTGATAAAGATGGCCCATACAAAAGTAGAAAAGTCCACAAAAGCAGCTTTCATCCAAAGCAGAAAAGGTGTCCTTAAAACACATACGCTTTACTCCTTGGGTGAGAAGAGCATGTGCAAGAGGAAAAGTCTACAAACACAAGCTTTTGTGATTTCAAGTCTTTTCTTCCTTCATGAGAGCCTCCTCAAGCCATGTGCCTTGCTTTTGGACCATGGAAGCATCCTCAAGTCATGCGCCTTACTCCTAGACCACGCAAAACATGTGTGTGTGGTCCCTATGACTCCCACCAACCAAAATAGCAAGTACACACCACCTCATTAACAAGTGGGGCCCACATACAAAACCTCCTATGATGCTCTAGACCCCTCAAATTTGGCAAAAAACCAAACTTCATAGAATGGGATGAAATTTGACCCAAATGCTAAACGCCATATTGGGTCTCCAAACACAATGTCAAATCCTGAAAAAGAATGCTACTAAAAATAGCCCAAAAATCAAGAGTCTTTGATTGCCACTGAATTTCAATTTTCACCCCTATATTGTACTCAATACCGAGTCTCTAAAAATGTGATAATTTCTGAAAACTAAAACTTTCTATTTTTAGACCACAAGTTTGTCCAAATTTAACCAACTTTAACCACTTTGTCTAAGGCCTAAAACATGTCAGAACTTCACCAAAATAAAACTCCATGCTCATCTCTCCAACGGGTATCCAAATATACTTTTAGATTTCAAGCAAGATGAAGTTTCTAAAAATAGAAACTTTTCAAGATTGTGAATCTCAAAAATCTGAAAGTGGCCCATTTGAAGAACTCAATACTAGGTCACCAAAACTATCATCTGTTGCTAAAAAAGCTCAAGTTTCTTAAAATAGAAACTTCTAAAAATAGTGGATTCAGGGATCTGAAAGTGCCCATCTAATTGTCCTCCATCCCCCATGCATCCTCCAAAATCTGCATGTAAATCCTATACTTGGGGAAAACAACTAAAAATAGAACACTAGAAGTTTAAACTGAAAACCTATTAAAATAGCACTAGTTGTGTTGTCCCCTTGGAATATTGATCTCTAGAGTCTAAACACTCCCCAAAACTCATACATCACAACCTTGGAACAAGGTAGAGCTAGAACAAAGCTCTGCAACAAGGTACCCATATGGCAATGGTACACAAGAATCACAATTCCGAATGACAAACTCTATAAGGTCGAATCCATCCCATAATGTTCATAAACAATCAATGCCAAATGGTGACTCTGTAATGTAGATCTCAGCCCAAATAATATCCACAAGCATATGTTGAAAGATAACACTAAGATTCATGTAGGAAGATATGGTATTAACATTGGCTCCATCTAGGAGATAGTTTCCCCCTATGGTAAGTTGAGAATCCCAGAACTCTGGGTAAATAAGACTTGTAAAGTTGGACCATAAAAAAATTCCTGTGTATAAGGCCTTGCATGTACAAGTTTCCAAGCTCTGCTGGATGGAAGCTAGACATGCCCACATAACTGCAAATTGGAATGAAACCATCTCAAGTACAAATCTCCATGATAGGAGAAGTCAACCATGGGAGAAACTATCTAGTCAGGGACCACCAATGTCCATCCCTACTAGACCTGAAGTAACCACCAATGATGACAATGGGCCCCAAGGTACAAGCACAATCCTATCAAAGTGAATCAATGACATGAAGTCAAACACTGAATGGAATGATTCAGTTAGAATTCAATGATGAAAAGTTTTGTTGAATTCGAGGTAGACTGCTAATAAGGCTTGCAGACACCAAGGTGCTCAAGTTTCAACTTCTAAATCGACCCCCAGATCAAATGTGTTGTAGTCGATGGGGGGAGATATGATGGAAGGAAAGTAATAAAAAATATTTCCAACCAACGCGAAGAAAATATGTGTAGGGCAAAGAATAAGGCAACAGATATGAAATACCTCCAAAGTATAGACTCTCATACTATTGACCATGGCCAACACAACATGGGGACCAAAGATAAAGGCTTTTGGATTCCAAAATCATGCTACTCTGATATGAAATAACTCAATGGAAACGTATTGGAATAGGACTCGCTACTCTCTACAACCAAATAGTGTCAAGAGGACAATTTATTTTGACTCCTAAAACAAATACATGACTCAATAACTTTGAAAGAACCACCATCCCAAAAAAAACCTAGTGGCCTAAAACCACCTGCTGAATGGAAATAACCATGATGTGGAAGCAAGTACTTAATAGGAATGTAAAATAGAAAACCCAAAGCAAAGAGACATTAGACTTAGACCTATCCTAAAACCAAAAACCTATGTTCCATTGTTTTCCGAAACCAAGGGATGAATGTTTGGGATGACTAGAGTGCACCCCAAAAAATTCCAAGGGACGATGGGTTGAGGACAACAATACTATATAGATAGATAGATAGATAGATAGATATCACACAATAGTTGAAATGGCCAGATGCATGCTAATGGGTAGGACACTAAGAGATTGCTCAATAGTTTTGGGGCAAAAACAATCAATGTGGTGATGTACATGTTGAAGAAATCCATAACTAATGTAGTTGAAGGAAAGACTCTCAAAGAGGTGTGTTTACGCAAGAAATGTGATAATCAACATTTGAGAATGTTTTTATCCAAAGCCTTCGTGCATTTCCTAAAGAAAAAGAGGAACAAGTTGGACAACAAAAGTAGAAAGTGCATATTTATTATAGTGAGTTGTTAAAGCCTTATAAGTTATAGGGTCCTATTGATACTAAGAAGATGCCTGTAAGTGAGGATGTTAATTTTAATGAACTTACAAATGCAGTAGCAGAGAAGATGGGCAACAAGAAGCAGTGGTATTGAGCTTCAGTTAAATTCTTTGGAAGTTGTTGCAGGGAATGTTGATGATTACAGCTACGTGAGACATCCTCCAGGACACAGACCTAAGAGAGAGCCCCTGAGTTGGGTGTGTGGTTCCTATCTGAGACAGAACTGGAACATTGTGTTGGCCTCCTCCTTACAAAGAGTTGAGATGAACTCCAAATGATTCTCCTGTGTAACGCAATGAGAAAGAAGATCTGCTGAGTTGGACGTGCCTGTGGCTGAGCACAGGTGAACGTGTGAAATCCCATGAGTTGGGTGCATCATTTTGAGACAGAAATGAAATGATGTATTAGCCTCCTCTGAGCAGAGATTTGAGATGATGAACTCCAGAGGACCCTCCTATGTAACGCAGTGAGAAAGAAGATTTGTTGAGTTGGACGTGCCTATGGATGACCACAAGTGAACGTGATCCTAGTGGCTGAGCACTAGTGAGTGTGGTTCTCCTGTGAGACGCAGTGAGATAGAGAGACATCCCTGTGGCTGAGCACAGATGGAAGTGGCCCTAGTGGCTGAGCACTAGTGGGTGTATGAGATCCCTTGCTATATTGTTCAAGAGTCATCTTACATGTAACCCTATTTGTTATGTAAAGGGTACAGGTCGGCCCCACCTTAATGTAAAAGATAATTAATGTAAAAAATAATTAATATAAAAGATAATTAATGTAACAAATAATTAATATAAAAGATAATTAATGTAAAAGATAATTAATGTAAAAGATAATTAATATGGTAATTATTAATTATATTTTGAGTTATGGAGTTCGGCCCTATTGTGCCAGTAGACACATCATTTGATGTGACAAGTCTTATATAAATAAAGGTGAATACCCATTGAGGAAACACACTTATCATTGTGTCATCTCATGATTTCAAAAGTTGTGGTCTGAAATTATGAGAATTACAGCACCCTCTTGTGTGCTAGGTTTGGTCATGGTGTGGGAGGTCTTTCTCTTGAAGAATATGGCAAAGGATTCGCTGGGTTTTCTTCCCTTGTTAAGAAGGGTTTCCCAAGATACTTCTTGTGTTCTTGTGCATGGTTATTCTTCTTGTGATCTTGGTTTGCTGCAGTAGTTATGGTTCAAGTAAAAGTTAAACAGAAAATTTAAAGAGAATGCATGAGCCATAGCTCATTGAAAATTCAACATGGTATCAGAGCAGGTCTTGAAGAATACCACTTGCTCAAGATTGAAGGAAGACCGTGGTCACCTAGAGACTGTTATACTCTTGTTGCTATTGCATAGATGGAAAGGGCCGGACCCTTTTTAAAAATTTCTGTGGTAAAATTATTTAGAGCTGGCCGCAGGCCTACTAGCCTAGGCCAAACCCTGGTTAAAGGAGACCGCAGCAAAGGAGAAACCCTTGAACAGCAGCTGAGGTGTACAGGAGAGGAGGCCGGAGCCTAGGAGGAGGGATGGCTGTCCAATTAAGGTGGCCGCAGGCCTCTAAAAACTGCCGCAGAAAACCCTGACCAACAAACTCTTAAAGAAGGGGGGTCGGACCCAAGGACTATTGTGTGTTGATGATTTTGTTAGCTAGGGTTGAGTTCCCTTGCTTGCTGGTCAAATTTCTTATCCAATGATCGAGTCTGCTGCTGTAGGGGCCGAGTTTCATTGCTTGGACTGTGTTATCTTGTTGCTGGGCTGTGTCTCTTGTCAAGAAGCTAAGTTTATTGTTGTGGGACCGAATTTTAGTGTTGTTGAAGGTTTTAATGGTTTGGACGGCCCTCACTTGATTCCCCACTGACTGTTATAGAAATCAGCCCTCCTTGAACTGCCTTGATGCTGATAAAGAAGGTGCCACGATGTTACCAAGGACCCTTTCTGAGGTAAACTAGTACTGTTGGTCCGAGATCTTGTTTGGGAGGCTAATTCAAAGGTAAACTTAAGGGCAGAATCCTTGGCTCTTGTGAACAGCTGTTACAGCTACCCTAGCAGCAGAGTAAGGGCGGCTATTAGGACTGTACCAGCCAGTCTAAACAGCAAACTCCTAAACAACAAAATCAGGTTCCATTATTCGGAGGCATAAGCTATTGTCGAAAGCCAAGCAAATCGATAACTTGAAAGTTGTCATCAATGCTTGGAACAAACATGTTCTCAGTTATGTTTCTATCAAAATGGGGCTATCTCGGTGAAAATCCTAGGCAGCATAAAGTATTTTCTCATTACTTGACAGTTAACACTACAACAAATGTTGTTGTTGATAGAAGCCAGGATGGTGATCATTTGCACATTGACTTTAAATATCAGTTTTCTTGCTTTATCATTGAAGTGTTTGGAAGCAGATTTAAAGACTGAAATTATGACAGAGTAGGGTCTAGTTTGAAGCCTGTTCTAAGGCCAAGTTTGGCACGAGTTACAGAAGTGTGTAAACATTGTACAGACCTATCTTAAGAGCAGATTTGAAATAGATAAGCCAGCCTTCAGATCTGTTTTGGTGAGACATCAAGGGCAGTCTTGACCTGTGATTAAAGGACTATTGTGACAGTGTTAGGACAGCAAGTGTTGTAAGTGACAATGTTGAATTTCTGGACAAAGCATATCTAGTAAATTACATGCATTGGAAAGTTGCTACAAGACCAAAGTACAAGGCCACCCCAGCTACAGCAGCTACAAGGTTGATGCAGACTTCGTTAGAGACTTGTATGATACAGGGTGGCTACAGAGGCAAACAAGTCTGGTTATAGAGTATAGCGGTGGCAGATGGCCACAGGAAGCTACAGCAATATAATGTGCCTTCTAGTCTATGACAACCAAGCAGAACCTCCATTGATGTACACTCTCAGGTATGCATTTGTATATATATTATTTGCATCATTGTCATAAGGGTACTTGTAGGAGGAAGGAACCCTTGGTGAAATCATGGACCCAAAGAGGTCTTAGTGCATTCAGAAGAACAACACACTGGAAGTGAAGACTCCAAGTTTGATTGATTTTAATTAGCATACCTCTAGAGTCTAAACTACATTGCTAAGGTTGCTACATTACAAATAGGTATTGTAGCTGTGACAACAATCCGTAGATTGTTTTGATTCTAGAGATATACTCATGAATCTCCTCTAGGAGATATTCTTGTCTTGTTTCCTTTCGCTTGTTTTCTTGTTCCAGGCAGGTTAACAACAAAGGAAAATGATTATCCTTCAGACTTCAAAGGGAGTCACTTGACTCAGAAGGAGTCAAACTAATTGAGAAAGAGAGACGGTACCTTCTTCCTCTTCAGCAATCCAGAGGGAGATGGCCATTGATACAATTGATCCAGTTGTTTCAATTGATATTCCCAGGGACTTTGCAGTAGGCCATAAAAGGCTTGTCTGGGCTTGACACACTCTGCAAGACGCAAAAAGACATGCAGTTGATGGAAGTGTCGATAAATACAAGACGAGACTTGTAGTCAGAGGATTCTCACAAGCAAAGGGAGTGAACTATGATGAGACATATTGATCCAGTAGCCCAATGCACTCCCATCTGTACTACCATCCATGAGTTGGAAACTACATCAGATAGATGGATTCTTGATGAGTTTGGGTTTCAACAAGAGTGTTGTTGATCCAAACCTATACTATTATATTGTTGGTGACGAGAGCCTGGTTTTGATGACTTATTCAGGAAGTCGTGTTGTTGGATACAAGCAAGCCTCAACTTCTGATTTCGAGATGAAGGATCTGGGTATGATGCACTACTTCTTAGGACAAGAAGTATGACAGAGGACCAATGAGACTTTTCCTAAGTCAAGGAAAATATACAGTGGAGATATTAAAGAAGTTCAGTATGACAGGATGCAAATCCATGTCTACACCGATGGTGATGGATTTGATGAAAAATAAATGATGATGATTCAGACGAGATTGATCCACATGTGTACCGACAGCTGATTGGATCATTGATGTATCTAGTTAACACCAGACCTGATATATGCTATGCAGCAAATGTGCTTAGTCAATCCATGAGTCAGTCGAGACATACTCACTGGATAACAGTAAAGCATGTATTGAGATATATACAAGGCACAGTTGGATATGGCCTGAGATATGCCTCCAGTGTGAATTTGAGTTTGCAGGGATATGTCGATATAGAGTGAGCAAAGAGTACAGTGGACCGAAAGAGCACATCCGGTTGTTGTTTTACCTTGGAGTTGACCATGGTTTCCTGGTGCAGCAGGAAACAAAAGCTCTGTGGCCTTGAGTACAGCAGAAGCAGAGTATATATCATTGACTGTGGTAGTCTGCGAAGCAGTGTGGCTTCTGACAGATTTATATCATGAGATGGATCCTATTATTACTTGTGATAACCAGAGCTGTGTGAAGCTCTCTGAAAACCATGTGTTTCATGATAGATCCGAACACATTGAGATAAAATATCATTATATCAGAGACATGTTGCAGAGGAAAGTAGTACACGTGCAGTACCTTCCTACACATGAGAAGATTGTAGATATCTTCACCAAACCGCTTGCCAATACGAAGTTTGAGTACTTCTGTGAGAAACTAGCTTGGTGAAGATTACCTCCCTAGCTAAGAGGGGGTGTTGATGATTACAGCTGCGAAAGACATCCTCCAGGACACAGACCTGAGGGAGAGCCCCTGAGTTGGGTGTGTGGTTCCTATCTGAGACATAACTAGAACGTTGTGCTGACCTCCTCCTTACAGAGAGTTGAGATGAACTCCAGATGATTCACCCGTGTAACGCAGTGAGAAAGAAGATTTGTTGAGTTAGACGTGCTTGTGGTTGAGCACAGGTGAACGTGTGAAATTCCATGAGTTGGTGCATCGTTCTAAGACAGAAATGAAACGATGTATTAGCCTCCTTTGAGCAGAGAGTTGAGATGATGAACTCCAGATGACCCTCCTATGTAACGCAGTGAGAAAGAAGATTTGTTGAGTTGGACATGCATGTGGATGAGCACAGGTGAACGTGATCCTAGTGGCTGAGCACTAGTGAGTGTGGTTCTCCTGTGAGACGCAGTGAGATAGAGAGACATCCCTGTGGATGAGCACAGATGGATGTGCCCCTAGTGGCTGAGCACTAGTGGGTGTATGAGATCCCTTGCTATATTGTTCAAGAGTCAGACTTACCTGTAACCCTATTTGTTATGTAAAGGGTACAGGTCGGCCCCACCTTAATGTAAAAGATAATTAATATAAAAGATAATTAATGTAAAAGATAATTAATATAAAAGATAATTAATGTAAAAGATAATTAATATTGTAATTATTAATTATATTTTGAGTTATTGAGGTCAGCCCTATTGTGCCAATAGACACATCATTTGATGTGACGAGTCTTATATAAATAAAGGTGAATCCCCATTGGGAAAACATACTTATCATTGTGTCATCTCATGATTTCAGAAGTTGTGGTCTGAAATTATGAGAATTACAGCACCCTCTTGTGTGCTAGGTTTGATGATGGTGAGGGAGGTCTTTCTCTTGAAGAATATAGCAAAGGATTGGCTGGGTTTTCTTCCCTTGTTGAGAAGGGTTTCCCAAGATACTTCTTGTGTTCTTGTGCATGGCTATTCTTCTTGTGATCTTGGTTTGTGCTGCAGTAGTTATGGTTCAAGTAAAAGTTAAACAAAAAATTTAAAGAGAATGCATGAACCATAGCTCATTGAAAATTCAACAGGGAAGTCATGATCACCTACAAAAACAAAGAGAAGGAAGTCGTGAAACAAAAGAAGTAGGAGGAGGAAAGGCAGCAAGAGGAAGAAGTTGAGGTTTCACTAAAGGAGATAAAGATATAATTGTAGGCTGTAGCGAAGATGCAGGAGAAACAAGTAAATATTATAAATTTTGCTGGTATGAGTAAGTTGGTGAATTCTTCTTCTGAACCCAATTTTGTTCAAAAAGCCAATAAAAGTAAGGAATGGAATGTTGCAATGAATGTGGAGTTGGAAGCATTGCAAAGAAATAGAACCTTAAAGTTGGTCAAGTTGCCCAAAGGGAAAAATCCCATTGGCTACGAATGGGTCTTCAAAACAAACACAAGGTTCAAGTGTAAGGCGAGGTCAATAGCAGAGGGATGTGCACGGCAGGAAGGGGTTGAGTTTGGGGAGACTCTTTTCCTAACCGTGAAGAAAATCACAATCAGATTGGTATTAACTTTGGCAGCATAATTAGATTGGTAAATTAACTTTGGTAGCATAATTTTGTTGGAACGTCCACCAGATGGATGTGAGAATGTGTTCTTAAATGGAAGCCTCGAATAAGTGGTGTATATGATCCAACCAGAAGGGTTTGAGGTATAGGACAAGGAACATTTGGTTTGCAAACTAGTGAAAGCACTTTATCGCTTGATGCATGTACCTAAGGCATGGTACCTAAAGGTCAATGTGCATCTGAAAGCAAGTGCCTTTCAGAGGTGTGCATCAAATCTTAATCTATATATCAAAATAAGTGGTAAGGTTAATGTTATTGTCAAATCTTAACCTATATATCAAAAGAAGTGGTAAGGTTAATTTTATCCTTGTTTTTTATGTAGATAATCTCACAATTACAGAGAATGATAAGTGTGTGATTAATGAAGTTAAACAAGATCTGGAAGAAAAAGGAGAGCATTTTCATCTTGCAAGCAATGTATGCAAGACAGTTGTTTAAGAGATACAGGATGGCAAATAGTAAGCCATCAACAAATCTAGTTGAAATAGGTTTGAAGATATCATGATTCATCAGATGATGATCCCAAGAAGGTAGAGGAATCGTTGTATGGACATCCAGTAGGAAGTTTGATTTATCTAACTTTCAACAACCCAGATATCATCTTTATAGTGAGTTTGTTTCAAGGTTCGTGACTTTGCCAAGAGTTGTGCACTATATGGCTGCAAAGAGGATTCTAAAGTATATAAAAGGGATGCTGAATTTTGGTGGTGAGTTTGTCAAGAATAATAGGTTCAGACTGACAAGCCTTACAAACTCCAACACAGTTCATATCCAAAAACTTTACACTACAAGTAAGCCTTACAAATTCAGATTGGGTATCACCAGGTGACAGAAAGTCTACTTCATGATATGTATTTAATCTAGGTCCAGGTGCTATTTTGTGGACTGCAAGAACCAGGCTACAGTTTCTTTATCTTCTACAGAGGCATAGTACAAAGTTGCGACAATGCAAAGTCTTTTCAAAAGTCATAAACAAATAATCTGGTTCTATTCAAAAGACACTCATATTTTTTTCTTCCCATTTTTTATCTTTCCTTTTATTTTTACTAAATATCTATGTTGCAAATATCTCCGATTTCCAAGTTTTTAGGGTTGTCAGTTTTTCAGGTTGTCAGTTTTTCAGGTATTTTCCAAGTTTGTCAAGTCCAAGTCTGTCTGTTGATATTTTCTGATAATTTCCAATAGTTTCTCATAATTTCTGATATTTTCCCCAATATTTCCAATAAGTTTATTTCTGGATCCTTGGCAATATATTCCCTGAAATGATATTTGCAACATTTATTATTGAAAAGAATAACTGCACCAAAAGAAGCAAGGTGCTCTACAACCCAGTATAGGAAGATGCTTGACACACTTCGTGTGTGTGTGAGAACGCATGTGTAGTACATTAAAAAATTGAAAAGAGTGCTCAAGAAAAGAAAAAGCGCCAACCAATTCTTTATCTTACTTACCATATTTAAACAATAACTATAAATAAACTAGCACAGATCCATCTTAACCTTGGATATATTATGCATCAAGAGGGATTAAAAACATTGAGGTTTCCACCTCTAGTTTTTTGATCCCTCTTGGCAATTCATAGATGCAGGGTTAAGATGGATCTATGCTAGTATTAAAGGTAATTTCACAATAGTCCAAAAAATTTCAAAACAAGATCATTGATTGATTGAAACTAACTCAAAAGCATTTCAATATTTAGCAATAGATTCTTGGCATCCAGAATTAATAAAAAGCCAAAGAAAGAAGTAGTGGTTGCAGTCTCAGAAGTTGACAGCTCCAGACAAAGTTGAAAAGTCGCAATACAAAACAATGTCGGTGCCCAATATTTGAGAAACAGCAATGACCGAAAACTCACCCAGCTAATGCTAAAGGATCCCATGCAGATGGAACCTCTTGTTTCACTGCATCACGCAGTACTATATGTGATCTTGTAAGCACTATACTGTAAAGGCTTATAAACCATCCATCAAATGCAAGATGTTTCGTACTGGATGCATCTTTCTGCCATGACCCTGTGAATTCAAACATGGCATTAAAAAGGCCGGATGGGATTTTGCCTGATATATTGAGTTCCTGATTGAATTGTTCCGACATCTGCAAACATCATTTCCACAACAGATATAATTGAGTTTAAATATTTGAACAGCCATGCTATGCATAGTAACAGAGGAAACAAATCACATTGCATTGAGCCTTCGTTGAGGCAGACTCAAAACTAAGATTTAAAAGAGAAGCTAACTAGACTATACCGTGGCCAAGCACCACTGGACATGTGCCCTTCAGACCACTTCGAAAAGTGAGTGCAACAGAGGCATAAACAATGACATTTTAATTCATTATGTTGCATAATGAGAGAAAATGAGTAAAACTGACGAATATTCATAAATATGCAAGTCAGTCCTTACTCAATATGAACACAGTGTAAACTACGAGCATATTCATCCATTTACTAGGCAAAGGTACTACGAATCACCAAATGTTAGTTTCTATCACAACAAAGATATCAAATATCTATAAGAATTTTGAACTGGTGGCTCAAAAATGTGTAGCTTTATAATTCAGAATACACAACTGCAGAAGCCTCAGAACTGTTTGATTTCTATTTTCCTGTTTTGTCAAGGTTGGATAGGCTGAATTTCATGGAAGCATCAATCAGGCTGGCACATTGAGATACAAACATAAGTAACAGGGGACCATAATAAGCTAAAACCAAGCTCCTAAATGGGATATATAATAACATTTATGGACGGTGGCATTTACTAATGGCGTTGAGGTGGATGTAAAATCACATACAAAAGTAGCGTAAGTCCACATGAAACTGTAAACGCAATTTCAAGAAGAAAATTCAAATTCACAAAATTCTACAAGCCTAAGGCTTTGTTTATGGTGTATTATGTTGAAAAGGTACCTAGCCATAAAATTTGATCTCGATGACAAGATCAAGCTGCCTTCTTTGAGATGACAAATTAAAATATGACAACAAAACCTCCCATGAAGAATGGAGTTGTATTATATACTAGGGTGAGATCTGCCAATTAAATTACGATTTAGAGAACAGGGAAAACCTTTATGAATCTGCTCGTTTGATAAAAGTGTAGGTTGTAGGGGCATTCTTTGCATATAAAGGAGTGGGGAATATGTCTCACTATAAGCAAATCTACAAGGAATATCAGTCTTAGACTCTCAGGGGAGTTTCATATTGCTTGTTACTTAAAAAAAAAATTATTTACGTGCTGCTTCACATAAAATCTGTCAACTAGTTGTAAGAGAAAATTTGATTAAAACCTGCAATGTAATTTCCTTTTTGTAAAATATCTAATAAATTACTTAGGAGATTTGGCACATTGTTAGTGTATAGTTTACCACGAAATATAGATCTATGTCAAGAGGTTATTAGAGATTAATGTTGAAGTAAAATGAGATAAATATCTCTGCAGACTGCTCAAGTAAACAAAGTATCCTCAATTGAGTGACAAGGAACTAGTATGGACCCATGGCAAATAACTGCTATGCTAATGCCTTTATCATTTTAGAATTTAAACTTATCTTATATTCCATAAGGCCTTCTGAATATTTTTTCTGATATTATATTTTTCTTCCAATGCTCATGCTTGTGAGCATACACGCATACATACATATCTCAGATAACTATATCCACATTCAAGCTCGCACATCCACACATTAGATAATCTATGTTACCAGAAATGGTATGGCAGAGTACTGTTTCTCAAAGAAATAGTCGAGAAATGGAAATACTGAGAAAACACAGTTTATTGGTCATTCTCTGTACATGGCGGCATTTAAAAAAAACAATAATTTTTAGCTTTTATAATTATAAGAAAACAAAAAACAACAACTAAACATTATGATGTGAATGTAATTTGATATTCACTCTTATGCATTACTCTAATGGATTTGGAATCACTAAATTATATCTTATGTACATAATATGCATAGTGTGAAGGGGAGGTTGTCTTTTTTTAATCTTGAAACCCTCTAACCCTTTTTGCTCGGTTGCCGTTTCCCGTTTCTCATTTCTGGTAACATGGTAGATAAATTATAATCACATCCATATTCAACCTCCCCTTGTATACTTCCCTTTTTGCATGCTTAAATGTGCAGTTGCTTGCTCGCATGTGTGCTTGATTGTTGACATAGGTGATATTTGATTTTGGATATACGGTCTCCTTCTTTGCAGAGACTAATAATAGATAGATTTAGCAATCAAAGTGCAACTTGTCAATAATGAATAACAATCAGAGCGACGGTTTGATTAGTTTTGCCTAATAAAATAAGATAATTTTATTAATATATAGTGAATGATCACAAATGTCCTGACAGGGAAATTGGACAAAAATAAGCGGACTGGAGCAGCATGCCTTGTTTGCAGAAAATGGCAGAAATCGTTGAGAATTTAACTCATGATCACAGTGGCAAAAGCACAGCCCCGCTAGCAACTGGATGGACAGGGGTGCTTCAATATAAACTCCAAACCTCTTACACATGGAAATGGATCCTTAACCAAAAGACCCAACCCACCAAACCCCAGTCTTCAACAAGGTTCAGCCACTAGTTTTACATTTTGCTAAAGCTTGCTACGGCATAGGGATGCAAACCCAATTAAAGTCGCCCCCCATACTCCCCAGGAAATCCAAGACCAGTCATCGTCGCCCTCGCTCTAATCAATTGCCCAACAGTGTCAAAACCCCCAAATGATGATCTCGCATGGGGTCTTCATGAGAATCCCACAAGCATGAGCACTCCACTGACCACTCTAAACCAAACCCACATAAGAAGAACCGCACAAGGGGTATTTACAAAACCATGTCCCCCCGAACGATATTACCAAAAGAAGAAAACAACAGGAGCACCGGAATTCAACAATAATGAAAAACGAAGAGATGAAGTTTCAGAACATAACCCACCTGCTGGAAGGTAAGGACATCGGACCTGAAACGCATACGCTCCCCCTTGTCGCATTTGATGGCTTTGGATACATTGGGAACGGTAATGCCTCCGGGCAGAAGGGCTTCGTGCTTGAGGTCACAGTCTAGCTCGATCAGACGAGAATCCCCCTTGCAATACGATAATCGGAGATCGTTGGTGATGTCGTAACCGCGACCAATGGCTCCAATTGCATTCTCGGCAGCCAACTGGGCTCTGTCCTTCTTGTTCTTGATATTATTATGAAGCGCCATTCTCCAATACCATGGTCACTCCTCGATCATTCATTCATTCATCTGATCCCCCGCGATTGCATAGTCTCATCTCGACCAAATTGCGGCTCCGATCGCTCGTTCGGGCGAGCCGGCGGGCGTCTGAATGAAATAATGAATGTTTGACTGGTGTTTGCGTGTGCGTCTGTTGTATGTATTCAGTCAGTGCAGTGCGGATGAAAAAGTTTGTGTGTAGGTACTGTTGTCGTTGTTGGTCCACTCTTTGATTCTTCCTCTCATCTTCATCGGTGGTGAGCTCCCACATGATGCAAGTCAAAACATTCACTTTCCTTACAACGCATCTCTCTCTGCCCCCCACACTCTTTCTCATTTATAATATTCAAAGACACGGACCGCTCTAAAATCCTATTTCCCCTCTTCTGCGAAATTGTAGGCGGTTGGTTAGTGATCATGGTTACATCATGATGGTCGACAATTTAGAAGTATTGTAAGATCTGTGACGTCTGGTAACGAGTATTGTAAGGATTAATTAACAATCACATTTATGAATGTGGGGAGTGTTTTTAGGTTTTCTTAAAAAATTAATTTTCGATGATTTGTAAGTATTATAAGATTGTGATGTTCGGTAATAAGTAGTGTGAGTGCTTAGATTGTGATGTTTGGTAATAGTAAGTAAGTGTGCCGTTTGTAAGTGGTTAATTAAATTATAATGGTTTAATAGTGATATTCAAAATAATTAATTGAATTAGTTTGTGAAGAAATATTTAAATGTTCTATTTTCTATAAATTATGTTGAAATTCAATAAACATCACAAATAAAATATCTCAAATGTTTTAATTTTTATGCGTTTTATTTTTTTCAGTTGACTAAAAAAACTAAAATCCTTAGGAGCAAAGTTCTTGTATTGATGGAACTCGGATTATGGGGAACTATGATTTCTTAGATTTTTTATTAGATATAGATCATAAAAGTCATCGAAAATGGAGGTCGTTTTGATGCCCCTATCTCGTGGCAACTATAAGAGGTCGTATAATCTTGTAGTGAACTTCCCTCCCGTTGGTTGAATTTGGCAATACAAAAAGGCAAAGTTTCCATCAATCCGACACTCTGATCAATTTTTTGACAATTCGAGACGATTTAGAATAAGGCAAAGTCTCTAAAGGCATTGTTCCACCATTTACGAATCTTGAAACTTGGTAGAACCCTGCTCGTACTTGAAATTTATGTCGAATTCTTATTAGATTTGTGGCCGAAAAGAGAGTCCATTTGCTACAAAATTAGCTTACTCCCAACTACAATGGTTAGATCAAACCAGGATGACCACATCCTGTCAATCTATAATTCTAAAGTAATGGGTCAGACTACAATTTTGTAGTGAACTTTCCTCTCATTGTTCGAATTTGGCAATACAAAAAGCCAGAGTTTCCATCGATCTGACATTCTGATCATTTTTTTTACAATCTGGGTCGATTCAAATAAGGCATCTCTAGAAGCGTTGTTCCACCATTCGTGAATCTTGAAACGTGATAGAACCATGCTCATACTTGAAATTTATGTCAAATCCCTATTACATTTATGACTGAAAATAAAGTTCATTTGCTACAAAATTAGCTTACTTCCAATTACAATGATTAGATCAAACCACAATAACCACATCAAGTCAATCTATAATTCTAAAGTAATGGATCAAACTACAATGAAAATGTATAAATGTGGATTTTACAAACTACAATGAAAATGTACTTGCCTAATAAATACATAGCTATTTCTAGTTTTCATTTAGAATATGAGTAATGTGATGAACTTTAGAACACTCACCTTCAGTCAATGATAAATCATGATGATGGAGAATTTGTAAGTAATGAGTGTGAATTTTCTAATCATTATAAAAAAGTGTGTGTAATTAACATAGAATTACTTTATGAGAAATTGTGATGAATCATCAAGTCTTTAAGTCTTTTAGAATCATGATGGTCTAGAATTTGTAAGTAACAATGTGAATATTCAAACTTATCATAAAAACTTGTTTTTGGAATAAACATAAAGATTTTGTTGAGTTTTCATTTTTATTTATAAAATAAAAACAAATTTTATTATTATCAAAACAATTTAAGCAATTTTTTGTCATGAACTATCTATAACATTTTTCACATTATCGAAGACTTGATAATTTATAATTAAATTGCTTCAAGATTGGAAGTTGAATTTTGTATTTAATGTTGACCATTCCGTTGTATTTAGAAAACTATTTATAAATTATGTCGAACAAAGACAACACATTAATTTGTCTGATTTATGATTCTTCCAACAGAGTAGTATGTTTTTAACTTTCTTATTAAGAATTATGTATGGGCATAATCGTTTTTTACATTTTCCAATGACTATCATGACTATCATTGAAATCTTGCAAAGCAATTGTTGGCGAAATCACAATTTTATAGTGACAAGTCGTGTTTTTGAATGCATAAATCAATTCAACGCCCTCGAAAACCTCTTGTGCATCCATTATATGCAATCTCAACCACTGAAATTTGCAATTCCAACTATTTTATAAATTTCTAACCAAAATTTAGACAAAACTCATCCGAAAAAATGTTAAAAAAAAAAAAAAACATAAAACGTTTAGAGTAAGTCATTATACATACGACTACACTATCTTTTTTTTTCTTTTTTCTTTAAATTTTTAATTTATTTAATTAATTAAAAATCAATAAAAATTCTAACATCATTACTAATATATTTAAAAATTTAATTTAGAGAATTTAATATATTTAAAAATTCAATTTATTTTTTTTTTTGGCTGTTTGTCTTTCCGACCATGATAAAAATCTACTTATCTAATAAACATAAAATCACATTTAAATAATAAAGATAAATTACATCACCTCTAAAACCAACGTTCACTAAACTTGACCATAATCATTCAAAACTCAAACTCAAAAACACCAATGTGAACAGAGAGATTCGTATTTGTATATGATTTTATGGCAAAAGGATAACGACGTTCAATACACGTCACATGTTGGCACACAAAAAACACGGGGCGTTTAAAATGAAGTTGCTCTCGTTACGCTACTTAAAATGGGGCCGACGACTTGGCATTCGCTTTGTACGAAAATCTAGTGGGACGACTTTTAATGTATGGGTCAAAACTTTATTACAAAATTAATCATCATCCAAGGTTGGAATTTGAAAAATTAATCAATATCATTAAAGGTTGGAATTTTAAATAAATTTATTTATTTTGATCATATTATTATTAATTATATTAAATATTTTTTAAAAATTTTCCACCTATATAGTTAAAATACTATAATTAAAATGCTTCATGATAAATGATTTGGTCATCAAATTCCAACTTTGATATTATTTATTCATGGACCCAAAATGCATAATTCTCATGAGCCCATATGGGATGTCATGATGCACAAACAATGTTAAGTAGATACTAAGATCCATACACTAAGTTATATTATGTTTGGTTTTTTATTCAAAATGTTTAGGTCACTTATTCAATGTGTATGTAAATAGGGGTAGTTTATGTTAAGATATGTATAAGTGTGCAATTTTACCTTCCATCAACTCTTTCTTGAGTGTGAAGGTGTATATAATGTACTTGTTTGCTTGTTATTTTTTATTATTTATGTGGGTAAAGGTGTGTTTGTGTTCATCCCCATCATTCATCTTTATGAAGGTAAAGGTGTGCACTACCATAAAAAAAAATTAAAAAAAAATTAAAAAAAATGATAAAGTATTCTATTAATATTCATTTAAATTTTCTTGGATGGGGTGATAAATGGTGATCATGTGAGATGGGAAGTTAATATCTCAAGCCGTCACCCTCTTCCTCAGTCTCTTCTACATGAATAGCATTCACTCGATGGGAATGGTGGTGCGCCTGCGTTGGAAGCTAGCTTTAATGGCGCACTCAAAGCGTGAGCTAAAGTCTGCCCGGCCTAGTACAAGTCATCTGTGTGCTATCAACTCGGCCTTAATGGCGCTCTCCACTATGAATTCGACATCAAATATGGAGGTAAGAATTGGACATTGTCTCATTGCTCTTGTTCTTGTTCTTGTTTAGGTCCGAACTCTGGCTTATCCCTCCTACTCTGTTTTTTTCTCCTATGGGCGTCCTCTCCTCCTCTTGGTTGTCATTTTTGCCCCAGCTTTCCCAATGTCTCGAGAAAGGGGAAAGCCTAAGCGGGGACCGGCCTACTACAGCTTTGTTGCTCGACACCCTCGCCCTGGCCCCTATGCTGAACCAATTATGCCCCCCATCTCTCATGTTCACCTTACTGGTCCTTCCTTGAATAATTCACCCGGCTCTACTAAAAAATGGTTGGATGATGATCAACCCATGGCTTATATTGAGGAAGAGTTCCCTCAAGCTCCTCCTCTGGCACCTCCAGACTCCTTCCTCTTCTCTTCCTTTGATATACTGACTCTGCCCCTTACTACTGGCCATCATTCCCTGGAAGGTGATTTTTCTCTAGAAACGGAAAGTTGCCCCGTCAATGAAGAAATTCCTACCACGTAGCATGAAGAGGTGGCTCCACCTGTTGGTGAATCTCAACCGCTTGCAGCATAAGCATTGGCATAGCCTAGCACATGGCGCTTCTCATAGGAGCATCTGCAACTAATCTTTGAAATGAGACAGGATGCAACAGATCAGCTTCACCACTAGACTACCCTCTGTCGATGCCTAAACGCTTTGTTTGACGCCTTGTCAAGTGAGCCAACTAAGCGCAGATGCCCAACATGTCGCCAATCTTATGTGTTTGCTCCACGACTGATCTAGATTATGTTTGGAACGAAATGAACGCAGAGATATTATAATGAAACACTCATGAAAATTTCCATAAACAAAGAAATACAACAATACTTGATTTCTATTAATGAAAGAATTGTAAAGCGACCGTAAAAATACAGAGTGCAAGACTCACTAGAATGGTGGCAGCTTTATATCTGAGAAGAGATGTAACGGCTACGCTTATTCGCAAGAAGATGATTACAATGAGGCTCTGAAGGCATTTTTATGTTAAATGGGAATGTCAAAACCCTAGACATCCAAAAACTTAACCCTAGGAGATGAAACACCAAAAGTTATGTGGGCCCCGTTTGGGTAAGTTAGTAGATTAACTTCATGGGGTCGTAACTTTTGCATATGATCTTCGTTTTAGGCGCGTGATAGCTCGTTGGAAAGGTCTTTTTGAGAACTACGCATTACGCCATTAAACTTTGACTCAATCTACAGTTTGACTGTGGTGAGCCAAAATAACACTATTTAGGGCCCCAAAACGGCCCTAAAAGTACAGCAAGATGTGTTGACGTGAAAACATACAAAATAATCTAGTTGGATTGGGTGGGAGGTCACCAGTATCCACCTGGAAGATGTGTAGGGCTTTAGACAACCCCGGAAATTTAGAACCCACCATTACAAAGAAGTACAGAAGAATGTGTCAAACTAAAAACTGACAAAAGGAGCCAGTTGGAACAGGTGGGTGGCCACCAATATCCACTTGGATCAATCCTCCCCCCTTAGGAAGCAATGGTCTCCATTGCGTTGAGTGCCGAGGGAAGAGAGGAAAGCTTTGTCTGAATCTGAATCTTGGTGAGTTGCGTGTTAAAATAATGTAACTGCAAAGAGTATTATTATTATTATTATTCTTTTATTCATAGGATCAATCCCCATTGTGGATTGATCATGTCAGTTATTGTATTATGACCAAATCCCCTTTTGTGGATTGGTCAATAGACAATTATAATAGGCAGAATAAGAAGTCGGCCCCAGCAGTTATTATTAAGACCCAGAGATATAATAAAGGTGGGTTTACCCACCCAGATTGAGAAGTCGGCCCTGCCAGTGAAGAGACACTTCACACGTGCCAGACTTGTATATATAGAGAGGTCAACGCCTCACTTTGACACACAACACACTTGCTCATTTCTAAGAGGCAAGTTGCAACTTACTAGTTGGAGAGAGGGAGAAGAGTGGCGCATCTTTTGGAGAGGACTATCTGTATTGGTTTGAGTTATCTCTTGACATTGTATTGGCAATTTATGATAAGGAAGTTTTTGCTAGGTTTTCTTCCCCTAGAAGGTTTCCCAGGATAAATGTTGTGTCTCTTGTGAATGTGTATTTCTCAGTGATCTTGTTCTTATGTTGTTCTTATCTATTGAAATGCAAAGAACTATAATTATGGCATAAACATTAACATGGTATCAGAGCCAACCTGAAGGAAACATATTTCGCAAGAGAAAAACGTCACTGTTGCAGTACCTGCAAATTAGGGTTTTTCAAAAGTGAAGCTTTTCAGCTCCAAAACCACCTAGAAAGTTGTGCCCTCCCCCAAGGATCATTTTGGCACTTAGAGTGCACCTTTTCAGTGGTTATATCTCCCGGAAAGTGAAACCCTAGTTTCACAAAGTACCAGAAAACCAGAAAACTAGAGTACCAGAAGCACCAGAAGTACCAGAGTACCATAAGTACCAGAAAACCAGAAGCACCAATCCAGAAATCCGCAAATCAAGTTTGAGGGGGTAAAAGTTGGATTTTCGAAATTCCGACTACACCAGCTAACTCGCCTCAGCTCAGCACATCTATCCCCTGGATCAGAATTTCAAAATTCGAAGTTTGAAAAATTAGGGTTTCCTCATAAAACCCTAAGTTGCAGTTGCGGTCTCAGAACCAGCTGCAGTTGTAGTACCAGTTGCAGTTGCAGTCGTAGAACCAATTGCAATCACCCTTGAAATTTTCTCAAGAGTTTGTAATGATTACTGTTGCTACCAGATGGAGCCACTACCTACAAATGTCATCAGAGGTATGTACTCACGTATGTTTAATGGTTAAACCCTAAAGAGTATTTGCAGGAGAAGGGATCTCTTGCCATAGATCCAGAAGGATCTCAAGATCCAACACATTCAGAGGAATGATGCAACCGAGGTGTGATTATTCTGATATACATCTATTTGTCATGACATTATCAGTGTTGCATGTTGAAGCTATGATCAAATTATTAGAAGAATTGAAAGTTGATCATAGAGCTTATCCTCTAACCTAACCTTTTGTCAAGTTAGCGTATTGTCTTAGTACAAAAGATAGGTTGAACAAAGCACTTGTCACTTGAGTGAAGGAGACCTAGAAGAAAAGCAAGCACTCATTCTTGAGGACAAGGCTCCAGGTTTGATTAATCAAGATTCAAAGGTACACATGACAAGTTGATGACTATAGTTAAGACAACAATCTTTGTAAAGTATTATACTTGATAGCATGTGAGCATATAAAGGTAAATACTTTGCCTGATACAACTAACACCTCCTCAAGGAGAAACCTCGTGTGTTAGTTCCAGGTTGCCATGGAAGAATGCTTGGTCACAACACTATGAGAGTGTTGACCTCATTTCGTATTGTATTCCTTACCTTTAATCTTTGCTTTAGATAAATCATAAGTGATAGCTCTAAAGGAGCTACTGTGATGATTGTTCGTGATATTACTTTATATTATCAGAAGGATATTATTCTTGCTTGTTGTTTTGTTGACCTTGCTCCAAGTCACATGAGGAAGCTATGGCAAAGGTTGCAGAAGGCAACGTGCTAAAGGAGAGACCGTAGATGAAGCAATCATCATTGGAAGAGAATAAGGTGACTTGCATAAGCTATAGGGTCACTCAAAAGTTGCCATGACCCACGCCATTGAAGAATCTTGGCATTGAATATTAGCTCATTTCAACTACAAGGTGCTACCATACATATGCAAAGCGGTCACAGGTTTACCAGAACTCAAAGGTGACCATGAAGGTGTATGCAATGGACGTGCACAAGGGAAGAACATCAAGAACCCGTTTCCGAAGAGGGACAGCAAGGTACAAGGAGTCCTAGAACTCATTCATTCAGATGTATGTGGCCCAATGCCATCATCCTCCATTAGTGGGTATGTATACTATGTATCATTCATTAATGATTATTCTCGTAAAAGACCTAGATATATTTGAAGTGTTCAGCAAGATCAAGGAATTCAAAGCCTTGATAGAAAACCCTTCTGTAAGGAAGATTAAGATACTCAAGTCAGATAATGGAGGAGCATATACCTCAAAAGAGTTCGTGAACTTCTGCAAAGATGTTGGGATCAAGTTCCCCAACAAAACCGTGTAGCTGACTGGAAGAACAGAACCATACTAGAAACTGTGAAGACTATGATCCATGATCAAGATCTTCCTATGTGCTTATGGGCAGAAGTAGTAATGACAATTGTTTATGTGCAGAACCGATTATCCCATAGCACACTTGGGCTCAAGACACCAGAAGAGATGTTCACCGGAAAGAAGCCAGAGGTCACCGTCATATTGAGATCAGCAGGGACGTGACCATTGATGAAGATGCAACACTTGAGAAATCAAGAAGATATCAGCTTGAAGAAGTATATGAAGAGGAACCTGTAAATCCCAAGATTGCAGAATCCGTGAGGGAAGTTCCCAGAGCTGCAGAACCAGAGAAGGAAGTCATAACCTCCCCTGATGAGGAGACTCCTGAAGACCATGATATAACAGAAGTTCAAGAACCTCCTCAAATGACCTTCTCCCATAAAAGAAAGCCTGCTTGGGCAAGAGAGATTATTCAAGATAGAGAGAAGTACGGTGTTCCAGAAGGAACCTCGAGACAGGTGAAAAGACCAAAGCCATTCTCCAGTGACACGGCTTTGATGTGTAATCTACTAGATGAAGAGCCTACCTGCTTTGAAGAAGCCATTCAAAAGAAGGAATGGGTAGATGCCATGACAGAGGAATACCAATCAATAATGAAGAACGAAGTATGGGAAATAGTTCCCAAATTGAAGAATAAAGATGGGGTATCAAAATAAAACATGTTGCTAATGGAAGTATTGAGAAGTATAAAGCAAGATTTGTCGCTCGTGGCTTTTCCCAGAAGGAAGGCATTGACTATGAAGAGACATTCGCTCATGTAGCCAGATACACTTCGATCAGGACCATCATAGCTCTTGCAGCTAAGATGAAGTGGAAGTTGCACCAGATGGACGTGAAGACAGCTTTCCTAAACGGTGTCATCGAAGAGGAAGTGTATATAGAGCAACCTCAAGGATTTGAGGTAGAAGACAGGAAGTCTCATGTCTGGAGATTGAAGAAAGCCTTATACGGATTGAAGCAAGCCCCTAAAGCTTGGTATGGCCGTATAGATAGTTTCTTGACGAGCTTAGGCTTTACCAAGAGTAAAGCAGACTCAAATCTCTACTTCAAAATTATGGATAATGAACCAGTAATCTTACCACTGTACGTGGATGACTTATTCTTAACTGGAGAAGAAAAGTTCATCGATGAATGTAAAAAGAGACTTGTCGTAGAATTTGAAATGAAAGACCTTGGCCTAATGCATTACTTCTTAGGCCTTGAGGTATGGCAGAGGCCAGAAAGGATCTTCCTTAACCAAGGAAAGTACACAGTCGAAATCTTAAAGAGATCCAACATGCTAGAATGTAAGTCCATGAATACACCCATGGAAACGAAGCTGAAGTTGTTGGTCGATACTTCATTAGACTTGATAGATGGCACACTGTACATACAGATTATTAGATCATTGATGTACTTGATGAACACCAGACCGGACATCTGTTTTGCAGTGAACACCTTGAGTCAGTTTCTGGTAGAGCCCAGACGTGTTCACCTAGTGGCTGCAAAACATGTGATGAGGTACCTTAAAGGTACAATGGATTATGGTCTCAGCTATGATGGAGATCATGACTTCACATTGACTGGATACACTGATTCAGATTGGGCAGGAAGTGTTGCTGACAGAAAAAGCACTTCCGGATGTTGTTTCAGTTTGGGATCAGCCATAATCTCGTGGCAAAGTAGGAAGCAATCCAGTATTGCTCTCAGCACAGTGGAGGCAGAGTACATTGCCGCATGTTCTGCTAGTTGCGAAACTATATGGCTTCGAAAATTGTTGACTGGCCTATTTGACTTGGAGATGAGAGCAACCGTGATTCTATGTGACAACCAGAGCTACATAAAGATGACAGAGAATCATGTATTCCATGACAGGTCGATGCACGTAGAGATCCACTATCATTTCATCCGCGACATGGTACAGAGAGGAGCCTTGAAGCTCCAGTACATTAGCACGGATGAACATGTTGTTGATGTGTTGACCAAACCTCTATCTTGTGTAAAGTTTGAACACTTTCAAGATAAGCTTGGTATAGTCCGAAAGAACCCTCCCTGAAAGGGGGAGTACATATATATTCCTTGCTTCTGACCTCGCTGTTAGACGTAAAGAAAGATGATGTGTGTTCCTTGCTTCTGACCTCGCTGTTAGACGCAAAGCAAGATGAGTCATTGCTTCTGACCTCGCTGTTAGACGTAAAGAAAGACGTTGTGTGTTCCTTGCTTCTGACCTCGTTGTTAGACGTAAAGCAAGATGAGTCATTGCTTCTGACCTCGTTGTTAGATGTAAAGCAAGACGTTGTGTGTATTCCTTGCTTCTGACCTAGTTGTTAGACGTAAAGCAAAATGATTCCTTGCTTCTGACCTCGTTGTTAGACGTAAAGCAAGATGATGATGTGTTCCTTGCTTCTGACCTAGTTGTTAGACGTAAAGCAAGATGATTCCTTGCTTCTGACCTCGTTGTTAGACGTAAAGCAAGATGATGATGTGTTCATTGCTTCTAACCTAGCTGTTAGACGTAAAACAAGATGATTCCTTGCTTCTGACCTTGTTGTTAGACGTAAAGCAAGATGATGATGTGTTCCTTGCTTCTAACCTAGTTGTTAGATGTAAAGCAAGATGATTCCTTGCTTCTGACCTCGTTGTTAAATGTGAAGCAAGATGATGTATACCTTGCTTCTGACCTAGTTGTTAGACGTAAAGCAAGATGTGACTGACACTGAGCTACCAGCTTATCAACTGTGACATTGAGCCAGTGTAGTACTGTGATGTGCCAGCCTAATGTTGTGATGAGGTATCATTTTACTGATACATATTGATGCATATGATGATGGCATTCTTTCGAGAATGACGATGTTGCCGATGAAGAAAACTTTCGATGACTCGTAAATATGCCAACCAATGTTCCAAGATGATATTGACGATACTGTCCTCCTGATGCCACTGATGATGCAGACCTCTCTCGCTTTATGTTGCTGAAGAATACCCTTCTTGTTAAGGGGGAGTGTTAAAATAATGTAACTGCAAAGAGTATTCTTATTATTATTGTTATTTTATTCATAGGATCAATCCCCATTGTGGATTGATCATGCCAGTTATTGTATTAGGACCAAATCCCCTTTTGTGGATTGGTCAACAAACAATTATAATATGCAGAATAAGAAGTCGGCCCCAACAGTTATTATTGAGACCCATAAATATAATAAAGGTGGGTTTACCCACCCAGATTGAGAAGTCGGCCCTGCCAGTGAAGAGACACTTCACACGTGTCAAACTTGTATATATAGAGAGGCCAACGTCTCACTTTGACACACAACACACTTGCTCATTTCTAAGAGGCAAGCTGCAACTTACCAGTTGGAGAGAGGGAGAAGAGTGGGGCATCTTTTGGAGAGGACTATCTGTATTGGTTTGAGTTATCTCTTGACATTGTATTGGCAATTTATGATAAGGAAGTTTTTGTTGGGTTTTCTTCCCTAGAGGGTTTCCCAGGATAAATGTTGTGTCTCTTGTGAATGTGTATTTCTCAGTGATCTTGTTCTTATGTTTCTCTTATCTATTGAAATGCAAAGAACTATAATAATGGCATAAACATTAACACTGTGTGCTTTATTGGAGAAGTTATGTTGCTTAGTTTGTGGAAGACTGCCACAAGTATGTTGTTGGAAGGATTGAATATGCTCCACCAATTTGTTGTCTCTGGGTTTGATGAGGCATTGTGTAGGCACCATTTTGGGTGAAGAAACAATCTATTTTTGTTGGATAGAAGGTATTGAGGTTGCAGTGGTTGTAGCAGTCTTCTGTGCATCCTTTGAACAGACTATGAAGAGGATGAATTTTGCAGTATGAGAGATTACCTTGCGGCACTGTTTTGGTGGAGAAGTAGTCAGAACTACCTATGGTATCCTATAGAGTTGACCTCCCAAAGTAATAATGACATTAAAGGGTCTAGACTCATAGACAACATGACATCTCCACATATATGGTTGGCCCAAAATCACATCACATACATCAAGAGGGGAAACATCACACATTACCTCATCCTTGAAGGGTTAGATGCCATAGGACAGGTGACATTGTTGGTTGACACAGAGATCTCGTCCCTGGTGAAGCCAACCGATGTTGTATGGATGTGAGTCTGGTGTTGTTGACAACCCCAACTGTTTGACGACCTTAGCTGAGATGAGGTTCTTTCGATTGTCGTTATCAACAATGAAATGCAACGGGGTCCCCTTCACCCACATCTGTGAATGGAAGAGGCACTCCCCCTCTCCAGGATCTACTGATTCTTCTAGTTGAATTGTTGTGGTTGTGACAGTGGCAGTGGGGTCTGTGTCGATGATCTGTTTGATTTCAATATTTTCTGGATCAGATTCTAAATCAGGGTTCGGCTCTATGTCTTTGACCTCGACCACCAATGAATGTTTCGAGCGACATTCATCGGTGTTGTGCCAGGGGATTTTGTGGAAGTCACACCACTTCCCAGTGTCATTCTTCGTCTTTCCTTTACCCTTCTTGTCCTGTGTCTTGGACTAGTTGTCTAGAGGTTGTTGGTTAAGGCCGCCTTACCATGCTTTGGTTGTAACAGATTTGCAGACTCAAATTCACATTTGTTCTAGTGCCTAAATTTATGCTCAATTTTGACAGCATATCAATAGGCAACTCCTAATGATGATATGTTTAGGAAATCCATTTCAGTTTAGATGTACCTATGTAGAGCCCCGTGGTATTTCAGAACCAGATGTCGCTCAGATTCTTTGATACCTAGCTTGGTGTGCAAAGTATGGAAAGTATTTGCGAACTCCGACATTGTTTGGCTCTTCTCTTGCCGCAGTGTGGTCCATCTCATGTACTAGTATTCATATTTATCATCAGAATAATACTTTTCTTTGACCCCATCCACCAAAAAATCTCAAGTGGGCTCGACCCCATATATTATAGATTCCTCTGTGGAACTTTGCTCCCAGTAAGTTTCCCACCAATGTTTGACATGGGGGAGAGCCTTGAGCAGTGTGAAGGCGATCTTTTCCCTATCAGAAAAATTTTGAACAGAGAAATAACCTTATAATAGATTTAACTATTTTTCTAGGGCATCTACGTCTATTTGACCTTCAAATACGGGAATATCAAAATTAACTTGTACCTTGAAGGGAGAGGTTCCTCCAGAATGGTCGCTTTATGAAGATGCACATGTTGCTATCGGCAGGCGTTGAAGGATGTGTGCAAAATTCTCCATCATTCCATCCCTCTGTCACGTGAGAGATTGCTCAAGCAACAGGTTAATAGAATCTCCTGCTCTGTCGTTTTTCTTTTCTACCGCCATCGAGGGTTTCTTGGGCACACGAGAGTGATTGTCCTTAAGAGAGATAAGCTCGAGACCCAACTGGCTATACTCATACCTCGTCGGGGACATGCGTTGAAAACGATCAAGAGCAGCCTGCTCTTATACCATTGATCCAGATTATGTTTGGAACGAAATGAACGCAGAGATATTATAATGAAACACTCATGAAAAATTCCAGAAACAGAGAACTACAACAATACTTGATTTCTATTAATGAAAGAATTGTAAAGAGACTATAAAAATACAGAGTGCAAGATTCGCTAGAATAGTGGCAGCTTTATCTCTCAGAAGAGATGTGACAGATACGCTCATTCGTAAGAAGATGATTACAATGAGGCTCTAAAGGCCTTTTTATGTTAAACAAGAATGTTGAAACCCTAGACATCCAAAAACCTAACCTTAGGAGATGAAACGCCAAAAGTCATGTGGGCCCCATTTGGGTAAGTTAGTACATTAACTTCCAGATGTCGTAACTTTTTCATACGATCTTCGTTTTCGGCGCATGATAGCCCGTTGGAAAGGTCTTTTTGAGAACTACACATTACGTCATCAAACTTTGACTATGTCTATAGTTTGATTGTGGCGAGCCAAAATAACATTGTTTAGGGCCCCAAAATGACCTTGGAAGTACAACAAGATGTGCTTGTTTATATTATGGTAGCTGCGAGAGGTATTTACCTCCACATGTAACCCTGACGAGAACAGAATATTTTGGGAAGCAAGAAGAAACCCTAAAGCATTGGATCTAACCCTAGAAGACAAGTCAACTAAAGGAAATATTTAATATTAAGTGTTTAGCCTCCAAAATGAGAAGTCGGCCTAGACAGTTCAAGAAAAACAGTATAAATATAGGAAACCAGATCTCATTTGTCACCTCACCTCTCATAACTGCATAAGGTCAGTGGTGCGCAAGTTTGAAGAAAAGTTGCAGCTACAGCTGCTGCAACTGGCAGATTTCAGTTTTGACTTGGACTTTCTCTTGGTTATGGTTTCGACTTTCTGCTTGGCCTTTGGTTATTCTTTCTTGGTGCGCTAGCCCTGGAGAGAGGTGCACTACCTTGATTGGTTATTAAGCCTAGGGTTTGCTTCCAAAATTATTCTCTGATAAGGTTAAGGTGCTCGGGGGTGGCTTCGGCCTATGGTTGGGTGACAATATTGCTATATTGTCTATGGTTAAATGAGCACACCTATTCTTTCTAACAGGTTATGGGCCCACACTATCTTCAAACAGTCTAACCGCTGGAAGATATATTGGGAGGATTCTGCTCAGTTACAGTTGTAGTTGCAGCCAGTTTTTGTTGTTGCAACAAAACCCTAACCCTGTTGTTGAGGCACCTTAAGTGAAGAGATTGACTTAATTTCTAGATAGCCTAGTGCACCCTAGCCTAGCGCACCTCCTGATACTCTCAACAAGCTAAGATGTCAAGCTTGAGTTTTTGGTCAAAGTCAAAGGTTGACCAAATCAAAGCAGTTATGACTTACTCTATGAAGTCAGAAAACAAGTTAGAAGGGGCTTCTAACTTTATAGTGTGGAAGACAAGGATTGATCTCATCCTTGCGAAGAATAAAGTGTTGGATATCGTGAAGGAAAAGATCGTGGAACCACAGTTCGAAGAAGGAAAAGAGAAGGAACCTCAGAACGTTGTAGTTATGGAGAAGTTCAAAGACAATGACATCAATGCCATGAGTATCATAGTGGACTCTATAAAAGACCACTTGATACCCTACATCTCCCATCTTGACTCATCCAAGAAGATGTACGATGCCCTAACAAACCTCTTCTCAGTCAGAAACATTGGACAAGTAATGAGTGTGAAGAATGAGCTTCGTGACATGAAAATGAATGATGATGACAACATAACATCATACCTTGTGATAATCTCTTAGTTAAGAGATCAACTACAAGCTATTGAAGAAATCATTTCAAAGAAGGAACTGGTAAATATAGTACTCAATGGTCTTCCCAAGACATGGAATGCATTTGCCACAAGCACGAACACAAGGAAGGAGTATCCCACATTTGAAGAACTTTGGACTTGTTATGCACAAGAAGAATCAAGGATTAATGCAAAAGAGAAACCCCAAAAGAAATATGATGATCAAGCTTTCACAACAAGTTTCAAGAATTTCAGGAATAAGAAAAAGTTTGGCTCCAGGATGAAACCAAATCAAGAAAGGGATATGTCAAAGATACAATGCTTCAACTGTCAAAAATATGGTCACTACAGGAACCATTGTCCTGAGTTAAAGAAAATGAAGGAAATGAACGAAGCAACAGTTGCCAAAGAAAGGGAACCCTCAAAGAAAGTCAAGCAGGATAAAACATACTTCTTCTTCTAAGACAAGGTAACACTATTCTTCATAATTCTTGTACATACCATGCTTACATAGTTTCCGTACATATCTTGCATATCTATTTCTTAAAAGATAAGATGTTCAAGGAGAAACAATACCTATGGAAGAATACCAAGATAAGGATTGCTATCATGATGACTACAAATCAAGCAATACACATGAAAAGATGAAGTACATTGACAATCCTTGGTAACAATTCTTGTGGAAGCTATTACATAAGTAACAGTTGTATGATAAGAATCAAACTTGAAGAAACCTGGAAGAAGTAAAAACAGAAAGAAGTCATCAATCAAGAGGAAATTAGAAGATGTGTGACACTTTGCAGAAGGCAATAAGGATGCAGACGGAAGCATGGACTCTCTTAGATGGAGGGAGTCGATTATATAATTCCAAAAGAAGAGCATGCATTCATGCATGAAGCAAGGATTAGGAGGGAGATAATCCTAAATAATATGATCCATTGAAGTATCTATCCATGTTCCCATTGATGGTAGAAGCCATGAAAAGCAACACATGTTCAATTTGACTTTAGAAGAAGTCTTCTTCAAGAATCCTTAAAGTATCTTTGGTTATCCATTCACATCCATTATCCTATGATGAAAGGAAGAAGTTGGAATCTTCGGGGCATGAAATTTATAGAAAAACTCCATGGACCCGAGAGCTAAAGAGAAACATGAGGAAGAACATGAAGATAAAGAAAAACTAGAACAACCAGTCATTATATCAAGAATCACAAGACTACCAGCTTGGTTTGAATCCACTAGAAGCAATCAAGCAGAAGAAATGAAAGTTGTGATGAATAGAAGCATTGCGAGATTCAAAACTAGAGGTTATCCTAGATGGAGGGAGAAGACTATGATGATAGCTTGTTCACGTAAACCATACCTCTATCTGAGCTATTATATCTCTTGCAATATCCATGGATTGAAGTTTACATTAGTCGGTTGTAAGAGATTGTTCTCCCAATAGAGCACTTGAGGAAGACGTGTATGTAAAGAAATCTCAAGGTTTTGAGAGACCCATTGTAACACCCTATTTCCCCCAGTCTATAAAAATAACTATACTGACCAAGTATTGTGGCAAACTCAGAAATGTGAATGGACCTTGTGAAAAAGGTCGATGAATGTAAATAATATTATGATTATATATATTGCAGGACTGCTGAGAGGGGGATGTGCTGAAAAAGAGACCACGATGGATGAAGAAAGGTGGTGGAAGGCACCTGGAATGGTGGCGTTAACTTCCACCGAAACCAATACCGTATTTGGACTTCACTGGCCCGGAGAACCAAGAGCGGCTCGCTGGCCCCAAATTAAAACACTCATCAGGTTGGTAGGTAAATGGCTCCTCATGAGTAATGAGGGATGGGGGTGAACCGCCCATCCGTAGAGTCCTCAGACCTGACCACCGCGAGGAAGATCATGCCACACACAACCTCACCGAAAAGAGAAAAGGAAGGAAGAGTGTGCGATTAAGGGGGCAGACGCGAGGGAAAGAGGAGGAGAGATCAGAAGAACTCTAGAAAAACTACAGAGTGAGTGATAGCAGAGAAGAAGGAGAGTAACCTTCGTTCTCGGTCACTGGCGAACAGAGACTCAGTCTCGCAGCATCGTGGTCTCAGCTCGGGGGTGGCTAGTGGTAAATCCATTTGGAGTCGCTCGGCCTACGATTGGGTGGAAACGAGCACCCCTCTCAGCAGTTGCATCACCTGGTGTTTTTCTGATAAGTGTTATATCTTGTATCTTGAAATTTATATGCTGACATGTATGTTCATAGTCTATGCAATTATGAGTGGTTTCAGTATAAGACAGTCTGCATGGTGTTTTGATCGGAAATGATGGCTGCATGTTTTTATTGGAAAGACCACGTATGGCTTATGTTTATATATGCATATATATGATGAACTAATACAAATCTTCAAGTCTATTCTCGGGAGATTTGTTCATGTGTTGTCCTACCTGATGCCTTGGATAGATTTCCCCACGAAGGCACCCTTTCGAGACCACTCCCTTACCTTCGAGAAGACCTTCCAGTCTGGTCTTCAAAACCTGGTGTAAATTACCTGAGGACCCGAAGAAGGATGTTATAGGTTAAGTCTCAAAACCTTGTACGAGGGAGAACAATCCTCGTTGACCTCAACATTTCGGCATTTCGGTACCCGGAATACCCAAGGGCGAGTTCCCTTACACTCGCAAGTCCCGAAACCCCGACTTGTGAAATCCCGAATTATTAGCGTGGGGGTAAATTAAGAGTTTTTGGAGTTTCGACACCCGAAGTATCTAGGTGCGAGTTTTCTTGCACTCGCAAGTCCTGAAACCTCGACCCGCGAAATCCCGAAATGACAACGTGTGGATAAGTATTGATTGATGGACGAGATCCTGTCGGAAGACTTGAGGTCAGTCACGACCGTTAGATTGGAGGAAGAAACGAGGGCATTAATGCCTCAACCCCTCCCCTTTTATATTCGTAAGTAGCAAAGGAATCGGGACCATAGATCCCCAGGGTTCGTGGAGGTATCTGGACTATCCATTTATAGGACACGTGGCTGCCGGTAATCGTTTCGGCGTTTCAGTACCCAGAAAGACAAAGGGGAAGAACCTTGATCATCGAGAGTCGCAAAATCCCGATAACCGAAACCCCAAAATAGTTTGAGGAATGGATGAGATAGGATAGTTCGGCATTTCGGTACCTGGGACACCTAGGGGTAAAATCCCTTGCACTCACAAGTCTCGAAATACCGACATGCGATATCCCAAAAGATAGAGTGTGGAAAAGTTATCATATTTCGGTATTTCGGCACCTTGGGTACCTAAGTGCGGGCCCCACGTGTTCTCCAGTCTCGAAACCCCCAACTCGCGAAATTCTGAAGTATGAAATCTCGAAAAGGTCTAGCGTGGGTAAGCCTTGGTGTTTCGGCAACCGGGAAACCCAAGGGTCAGTCTTCTTGTACACGTTAGTCCCGAAATCCCGATGGGTGAAGTCCCGAAAGAACAATACACGGATAGGTTACGAGACTTCGGCATTCGGAAATCAGAATGCTCAAGGGCGTATTCCCTTGTACTCACATCTCCCGAATTCCTGACTTACGAAGTCCCAAAATGGCTTAACACAGACGGTATTTGGTGTGTCGGTGTTTCGACACCCGGGATACCTGACGGTAAGTTTGCTTATGCTCACTAGTCCCGAAAACCCAGTCTGCGAATTCCCGGATTGGACTGAGTGACACATATATAGAACTATACATATGTTAAGGTTTCAGAGTTTCAGCTCCCGGGAAACCTAAGTACGAGACCTCCTGTTGTCGCATATCTCGAATTCCTGATGGCGGAAATCCCGAAACAGGGAAGTATGTTTAGAGTTAGTAATTCGGAGTTCGGCTCCTGGAAGACCCCGATGTGACAGCTTCTGTCATCACATCCCCCGAACTCCCGACTTGCGAAATCCCGATAGGCGAAGTCCCGAAATGGATTCGCACACATGGTTTTGGTGTTTCGGCTTTCCGGTGCCCGGGACTCTCAAGGGTAATCGCTAGCCGCGAAATTTCGATGGATGAAATCCTGAAATGAACAAGGGAATACCTGTATCGTGAAAGTCGATGAGTACCCTCCGGTAAGGCCTGTGGCCATAACTGCTGATCAGATGAGTGCAGATAAGGGATGACGGGATCTGTATCAGGTCCCGTAGGGACTCGAAGAAATTATGTTCCTCGAAGAAACGAAGAAAAGCCCGAATTTTTTTAAATCCCGTAGTGGGTGTGTTACACCCATGTATGCAGATATAAGAAGACCTTGTATGGATTCAAACAACTTGATACAGAGTATCTCATATACAACAGAAGCATAGTGAAAACTTTCTATGACAGAGATAGTGTATCAGAATAGTTACTCATAAGTCTTGGATGATGGATTGCTAAATCCATGACAAACTCTCATGATGACAGAAGAAGTGCTACTTGGATATGTTTCAGTTTGAGCATTGCCATGGTTTCATGAGCTAGCAGGAAACAAAAGTATTGAATTAAACCATGATATATTGTGATTATCAGAGCTATATGAAGCCTTCAGAGAAAACTAGTGTTCCAGAAAAAGCCTAAGTACATTGAGATCAAGCATTACATTCTCTGTGATGAAGTCCAGAAAAGAGAAGTGGTTCTCCAATATATCTTCACGGATGAGCAGATAGCAAATATTTCGGTAAAGCCTCTGTCCAAGATGAAAAAGTTTGCATACTCAAGAAAAAAGTTGGAGCTCATGGAGACGACTTCCTTATTGAAAAAGGAAGAGATTACTCCCACGTTGGGAGGGAGCACTGATGTGTTATTGATTTATGGACAACCATTTTTCAGTTCAAAAAATGGTCCAGGATGAGCAATTCCTTTCCAGTTCGGAAAGTGGTTTGAGATTTCTGATGGATAGGCATTTTCCAGTTCGAAAAATTGTCCAGATCAGACATTCATTTTTCTAATGAAAATGGTCTGATAGATTGTTGATGCACCATAGACATTGATTCCCCTTGTGGCTAGTGTGAGGGAATGGTCTAGTATAGTCATTCTTCTTGGCAGTCACTTTGAGTAGTGGTCAAGTAGAACGGTCCACCTCATTGGGTTGTCATTCTTTCGAAGTTCACAGTTGTGAGCAGTTTCGAAGAATGGTTTGTTTTGGAGGTTGGTGTAGGACAGTCATTTCCATGAGGAAATGGTCTGAACAGTCATTCCCTAGGGCTGATTCATTCTCTTCAGGTTGTAATATGTTTAGTGCCAAAGAAATGGCCCAGTTAGGTAAATGGTCCAGGTTCAACAATCAGGAATAGGCATTCCCTAGGGCAGACTCATTCTATCTAGGTTGCACTATGTTTAGTGCCGGAGAAATGGCCCAGTTGAGTGAATGGTCCAGGCTCAAAAATAAGGGACAATTATTCTTCTATGCTTGAGAAGAATAGTCCAGATAGCCCATGGCTGATGTTTTACTTGAGGGCAGATGCTCTTCTAGATCTCACAGATGTGAGTGGAAGAATGGCCCAAATAACTCAGCTTATATCATGATATTGTTTTCTGTGCAGGTTGATATCAGATGATGTGATTGCTATGGAGACAATATGTCTTTGGATAGTAGATGTATGCTATTGTGGTGGATGTGTTCCACTGGTTGTGACTATGTGTCACTGATTAAGTAGTTGTGTGCTACTTGGTGTGGTAATGTACCACTGGATTGTAGTTGTATACTACTATGGATAGACACACTTGTGTTCTATTGAATGGCATTGTTATGATTTCCATGTAGACTATCAGCAGTGTTGAAAATGATTATCAACTAGATGGATAGTTAGTGTGCTTGTGGACAGACAATCTCCAGGAGGATAATGGTCTAGACAGAACAAATTGTTGTTGGACAGGTATTCTCTCTCTGGAGAATGGTCCAGGTTGGCAGTCTGTTGACATGTCATGGAGTAGTATTTTCCCAAGGCACAGATTTTGGCCCGTTTAGGAAAATGGTTCATGACTGATATTTTCTAAGGCATATAGGTGAGACAGATCTCCATGGTACATATGACTCGATTAGAAAATAGTCCTAGATTGGCATTCCTATAGGAATGGTCTCTGTAGTCAATGGCGTAGCTTTTAGCATATGCTGGGACAACCATTCTTCTAGGACGTATGTCCGGATCAGAAGAATGATCCTTGTATCACTCTATGGAGTGAGTGACTTATTCAACATCATGCCTGATTACTTAGATGGAGTATGGCTTCGAGAGATGATGCAGTTGATGCTATCAAATAAAAATATTAATGGTGCTTGTGTACGGCTATGATGATGCAACTGGTTGAATTGTATGTTTGTGCTCAAGACCATTGCCTTCAATATCTCCCTAGCTAGGAGGGAGTGTTGATATTGTGGTAGTTGCGGGAGGTATTTACCTCCACATCTAACCCTGATGAGAATCGAATATTCCGGGAAGCAATAAGAAACCCTAAAGCATTGGATATAACCCTAGAAGACAAGTCAACTAAAGGAAATATTTAATATTAAGTGTTTAGCCTCTAGAATGAGAAGTTGACCCAGACAGTTCAGGAAAAACAGTATAAATACAGAAAACCATATCTCATTTGTCACCTCACCTCTCATAACTTCATAAGGCTAGTGGTGCGCAAGTTTGAAGGGAAGTTGTAGATGCTGCAACTGGCATATTTCGATTTTGACTTGGACTTTCTCTTGGTTATGGTTTGGACTTTCTGCTTGGCCTTTGGTTATTCTTGCTTGGTGTGCTAGTCGTGGAGAGAGGTGCACTACTTTGATTGGCTATTCAACCTAGGGTTTGCTTCCAGAATTATTCTCTGTCAAGGTTAATGTTCTTGGGGGTGGCTTCGACTTATGGTTGGGTGACAATATTGCTATATTGTCTATGGTTAAACGAGCACACCTATTCTTTCTAATAGTGCTGACATGAAAACATACAAAATAAGCTAGTTGGATTAGGTGGGAGGTCACTAGTATCCATTTGGAAGATGTGTAGGGCTTCAAATAGCCTCGGAAGTGTAGAACCCACCATCACAAAGAAGTATAGACGAACATGTTGAACTAAAAATTGAGAAAAGGAGCCAGTTGGAATAGGTGGGTGGCCACCAATATCCACCTGGATCAATGACCTCCAAATGGTGATGATAATCTGGGTTCACCCACAGTCTAATTTCTTTTTATGTTATTATGTATCTCTGTTCAGGACAACCATGGTTATGGATATGTTGTTGCATAGTTTAGGGTGTCCAGTTTGTATCAGACTTCACCAAAGACTTGATAGCACACCACTTATTCTGGTTTCCATATGTATGGAAGAACAGGTGGCTAGTTTTTCCATGTATATTGTTTTGATGATGATTTAAGGAAATAAAACTTTTTATTTACAAAGAAAAAAAAAATCCACTTAAACCAATTTGGTTTGTTAAACATGTGTTAAGCCCATTTAATGATAGAAGGAAACAAACTCCAAGAGGTCAAATACCTTCCCTCACACATGCAAACAAGGGCTCTACATGTATTAGGGTTTGAACCGGGGCTTTTTACATGGTGGTGCCCCATCTTGACCATTAATCATAATTTAGCATGTTAGGATATGAAAAAGTGCACACTTTCACCACCCCTCCCCCACTCATCCTCACAGGACGTGAAAGTGTGCACAATGCACACCTTCACCCCCCTACCACCCATCCTCCCCGGGGGAAAAGGTGTGCACTTGTGCTCACCCCCCAACAAAATTATGCACTTCTTCACCCTTGAGAGGGTGGGTTGGGAGATGAAGATGTGCATTTATGTAAGGTGGTAGTGGGGGTTGAAGACATGCATTTGTTGGGGTGGTGATAGGTGAAGGCATGCATTTGTGCACACAAATGCATGCTTTCAACACCCCCCCCCAAACCACCCATCCTCCCTGGGGAAAAGGTGTGCACTTGTGTGCACCCCCAAAAAAATTATGCACACCTAACCCTTGAGAGGGTGGGTGGTAGGAGGTGAAGATGTGTATTTATGCAAGGTGGATAGTGGGGGTTGAAGACATGCATTTGTTTGGGTGGTGATACGTGAAGGCATGCATTTGTGTGCACAAATGCATGCTTTCAACACACCCCCGCCACCACACAAATGCATGCCTTCAACCACCACTATCCACCTTGCNCCCCACCAACACCACCACCTTCACCTAAATCAATGGATCTAGTTTAAGATGGATTTATGTTGGTTTTTTTTGTGTGTGTATTAAGGTAATTATTAATTAACCATATATAAGTTAATGTATGAATCTTAGTATATACTTAATGTTGTTTGTGCATCGTGTTCCTTATGGACTCATTGCATCAAGAAACACAACTTAATAATATAGTCTAGTGATCGCATCTTACTTGTTATGAAGTTGGATTCAAATGTTGACATGTGTCTACATATTTTAATAATAATCTACCTATTTTATATGGAAAAAAATGTAGTCAATATATTTCTAATCTAATTGAAACATAATTGTTAATATATACCATATTCGTAATCCAATCAATGGCATAAAAAGTGGTGATTAATGCATCAATGCATTCATATTTTTATAAGATGGAATAATTGGTTGTATTACAACATTAAATTATTATTGGAATCATTAGCTAAGCTCAGTGACAATTATTCACTACTTGCCCAAGTTTGATTCCCAACATATGGTGCTCTGAGCATCTTACCTTGGAGTCTTCAAAGTGACTTGTACCAGGAATGATAATCCATTAAATACAAATCTCAAAGACCGATCTTAGTAGATAAAAATGGATTTTGGTGATGGGATAGAAGTAAATACAAATAGATTTTGGTAGTGGGATAGGGGGATTTAGAGGAAAATAAGTCTCCATCTTCGATTAAAAAATGTTAAAATAAATAATAAAAATAAAGATTGGAATAATTTTTTTACAACCATTGCCTCCCAGTGTCTGAGACTAAAATTGTATGTGCCAACACCATTACTACTTAGATAAGCATTCAAGGATGCGAAGGTGGGTGATCATAAACTACCTAAGTGCATGCCTATGTGGATTTTAGTTCTTGACATCCTAACATTGAGGAATTAAGGAGAGAAGATGCCAACAAGTCCAATCTATAGTGCTTTACTAAGGGCGTGCAACCATGAGATGCGACTCGTACTATTCTCATTGAGACCATGGAGACTTTCTATCATGGAAATGAAGGTAGTGATAGGCATGATAGTCGCCCACTTCAAATTCACCCTCGCTCCTACCTATTAGCATGAGGTGTCAAATTTTCCAATTATCTTCAATGCTTATAATTGCAATTACCATCTTTAGTATTCCATGTTATCACAAGTTGCATTGTTTGGTCTTGGAGTAAGATTTAAACTTGCTTTAGTGGGCCAAGAGCTCATCTTCCTCTTACACAAGGAAACAGGTCAACGACCTAAGATATAGAAGCATTTGGCAGGAGTGGAAGTTTGTCCCCTTATGGACCATCGACTGGTCATTTCAAGTAGTGTGGATTTCCTTGAATAATAGTGATGAGTCTGCCCACATTCGTGAATATCAACCAATGATGATTGTCCTCGTTGTTGGTTAACAACTTGATCCAGATTTAGGAGCGGAACGAACTGATTAACAGACTGAATACAATAAACACATAGATATGAAGAATAACACAAATATCCAATGAACAATATCTTCTATTAAATAATGAAATAGGTTGAAACTGTAAGACTGCAGAACTGAAACTTGCTCGAATGGTGGTAGCTATCTCTGAGAAGAGATGTGGCTACTACGCGCATCCACATGAGCATAATGGATTGCAATGAGGCTCCAATGGCCTTTTTGATATTACTCATGAATGTCAAAACCCTAGACATCCAAAAACCTAACCCTAGAAGGTGAAACGTCAAAAGTCATGTGGCCCCTATGGGTAAGTTGGTGTAATTTGGTACCTCAACTTCCTAGGGTGGTAACTTTTGTATACGACCTCTGTTTTAGGCACGTGATAGCCCGTTGGAAAGGTATTTTAGAGAATTACACATTCCACCATCAAACTCTAACTCTGTCTACAGTTTAACCATGGCGAGCAAAAAAAAAACAACGTTTAAGGCCCCAAAACGACCCCAGAAGTACAAAAAGATGTGCTGACATGAAAACATACAAAATAATCCATTTGGATTAGGCGAGAGGCCACCTGTATCCACCTGAAGGATGGGTGTGGCTTCATACAACCCCATAAGTGTAGAACCCACAATTACAAAGCAGTACAAAAGAACGTGTTGAACAAAAAACGCACATGAGGAGCTAGTTGGAATAGGTGGGTGGCCACCAATATCCATCTGGATCAATCCTCCCCCCTTAGGAAGCAATGGTATCCATTGCGTTGAGTTCCCCCATTAGGTGAGGAAAATTCTGTTGGATTTGGCCCCAGGTGAGCCACTTTCCTTGGTGTAGGAGTTGCCCTACCTTGACAACCCGATAAGGTTGGATCCGCCGCTGGTGAGTGCCCTTGACCTGTGTGTCCACTATCTGATCAGTGAATGTTTGTTCCATGTAGTCAGGGTTGAGCTCTGTGGGTGTCAGTTGTTCTGTGATCTCAGAGGTGTCTAATAATGGTGGAAAATATGGTCGAAGGAGGTCCACATTGAATATTGGATGCAGACCAAGGAAGGGTGGAGTGTTGAACTCAAAATCATTGCTACCCACCGCCTTGGTGATAGTGTAAGGCCCATAACGAAGTGGGTGAAGCTTTCGATGGGGCTCGGTGAGACGCTCCTTTTGCAGATGTAACCAAACTTTGTCACCAACTTGAAACTGGTGTGGTACCCTGTGTTGATCATGGTGTTGCTTGTACTTAGCATTGGATTTCTGCAAAATCTCCTAGACCTGTTGGAAGATGTGCTGATTCCACTCAATGAATCTGGTGGCTTTGGTGATCGCAGACTGATCAAGGGAAGAGTATGTCTGTGTAGTTGCAAGAGGAAGTGCAACATCAATGGGTCCCAAGGGTTGGAATCCTAGACCCACCTGAAATGGGATATGGCCGGTGGAACTATGGAGAGCCCTGTTGTAACTGTGTTGGACATATGGGAGACTCTCGTCCCATGTACGTGGATGCTTAGAATTGTACATGTGTAGGATGTGCACAATCATTCGATTGACGACCTATGTTTGGCCATCGGTTTGGGGATGGAAATCAGTGGATTTGGTGAGCTTGGTGTCCAATAGAGACCAGAGACTCAACCAAAAGGTGTCGAGGAACTTGTTGTCTCGGTCAGAGATGATGGTCCGTGGTATCCCAAAGTGGACCCACACTCATTCGAAGAAGAGCTTGGAAACATTTGCCGTTGTAACATTATTCTTACATGTTGTGATGATGGCCATCTTCGAAAACCGATCAACGACCACGAACACACAGTCATTTCCTTGCTTGGTGGATGGCAAGCCATACATGTAATCCATTGATTCCCAAGGCTACTCGAGAATAGGAAGAGGGGTGTATAAGCCTTACTTCTTGATGGTTGGTTTGACAATGGCACATGCAGTGCAAGATCTGATATACTTGTTGACGTCCTGTCGAAGTTTTGGTCAATAAAAATGTTTCTGAAGAACGACCACAGTTTTCTCTACGTCAAAATGTCCTGCCACCTGACTATAGTGGGCTTCCCAAATCAACTTTGCACGCTTGCTTGTAGGAACATAGAGATGGCCTAGGTGGCATAAGAGTCTGTCCTGAATGTGAAAATTAGTGTCAATTGAGCATGTACCCAGGAGGTGGTAGGTGGTGGCGAAGTCCAGATCTTGGTGATAAAGTTGGGGCCACTCAGATGCTTCATGTCCACAAGAATGGAGCATGGCGGTGAGTGTAGCCACAGGAGGCCGATTGAGGCAGTCAACAATACGATTGGAGATACATGTCTTATACTTGATGTTGAGATGGAACTGTTGTAGGTAGGTGGATCACTTTTGATGGCGATCGTTCTGCAATTTCCCCTGTGTTTGTATGAACTGCAGAGGCTTGTGATAAGTGTGTATGATCGTCTCTTTCCATAGAATGTAATGTTTCCATTGACGACATACTTGTACAATGGAATACATTTCCTTGTCATAGGT
>ML777479.1:533308-550938 GCA_009831015.1 Picea engelmannii
TAAAACACTGGTGTACTGTGTATGTGTGTGATTGTTCATTTCTTATTGCTCATTATTGGATAATAATTCTACATTGATATAACACTTGGATTATTTGGAGAAAAAGGATTATAATTACGTTATTACTGATTCACCCCCCCTCTTAGTAATCCAACACCTTCCCCCACACAAGCTTGGCCCTACCACCTCCCTTGGTCACCTAACTGAGGGCCCATGCAATATGGGAGAATCCCAACACGAACCGTCGATAGAAGTTGGCTAGTCCCAAAAAGCTCTGAAGCTCGGTTAGTGTGGTCGAGGCTGGCCGGTCATGAATGATTTGGATCTTAGCTGGATCAACATGTACCCCATGCTCATCAACATTATAGCCCAAGTATTGGACCATGTTCATGCCAAAAGAGCATTTTTCCAAGTTGGCATAAAGCTTGTGCTGCCGCAGAGTGCTCAAAACCTTTTGAATATGCTGCATGTGCTCCTCCCATGTTTTGTTGAAGACGAGGATGTCATCCAAATATACTACCACAAAGGAGTTGGTGAAGGGTCTCAATACTTCATCCATCAATCTCATGAAAGTGGTTGGTGCATTTTATAAGCCACAGGGAATGACTAGCCACTCGCAGAGACCTTCTTTAGATTTGAAGGTTGTCTTCCATACATCAGTTGGTTCGATGGGAACCTAGTGGTAGTCAAACTTTAGGTCAATCTTGCTGAAGAACCTCGCCCCCTTGAGCTGGTCAAGAAGGTCATCAATCCTGGTGTAACAACCCTAGTTGAAAATATGCTTAGGGATTATTAAGCAAAATTAATTATGTGATTAATTGTCTTAACATGGTTTTAATTAAACATTGAATGAATAGGGTAATATTTATTAATTAAATATTTATTAGTTAATTAATTGTTATAATTTTGATTGATTAATTAATTAAATTAATTACCTATCACATTGAATAAACAGGGTAATAAATTTAATAGGGTTAATAAATTATATTGTTTAAATTAAGGGTTTACGGAAGAGGGGATAAGGAGCATTAATAAATGGATAAGGAACATTAATAAGTGGATAAGGGGCATTAACTAGGTGGGTAAGGTAATAAATGTGTAGGTAAGGAAGTAAATGAAGAAAGAGGGCGGTGAAGGAGGGATATGAGGGGAGG
The DNA here is from genome assembly GCA_009831015.1 of Picea engelmannii. Lineage (NCBI taxonomy): Eukaryota > Viridiplantae > Streptophyta > Pinopsida > Pinales > Pinaceae > Picea > Picea engelmannii. Next base: position 534,463 of record ML777479.1, read on the forward strand.
AGGTTTACGAAGGGGGATTACCATTCTACGGGAGTTTTGGGAGGGTTCTCTTGGATTGTGCAGGGGAGTTTGAGTTATGTAGTCGGGAAGGGTTAGTACAGGGGGCACCGGTTTGCTGGGGGTTTTGGGCACGGGGGCCAGGATGTCCATATGGTATCTTGGAGCTAGGTAGTTGTCCTAGTTGGCAGGGTGGAAACTCGGTTTTGGGCAGAGTTGGTCCATGGCTTCAAGCTGGGCAAGGCAACAACAGGAAGGTCAACAAGGCAAGTGGAAAGTGGAGAGTTAGCATCAGACCAAGGTATTTTAAATTTACGTATTTGTTTAATTCTGTTATAAAATTAATATTCGTTGATAAATTTAACATGCGTATGTGCTAAATTGAAAAGGAATTATTGAATTTTCTGAAATCAAGCAGAAGTTACTGTCATGTTTGTGTAATTAATTGATGTTAAATTTATGCGGCTACTACACATGGTATCAGAGCGCCTCGTTCACAGTCTGGAGCCTTAAGGGCCAAGTTCCCAGCTCCAACTCCAACTCCGCCTAACCTGCAAACCAAACACAAAATTTTTAACACAAATATAAAAATAAATGAAATACATATTAAAAAAAAATATATCAGACCCCCTGGAACTGCCGACCCAAAGTTGGATTCACTATTTTTGTGGTGATGTTTCGCCTTGAGCCAAAATTTGATTGTCCTCTTGAAAGCAATGGAGAAAAAAAAAATACGAGCCACAGTAGATGCCCCCACTTCAGGAAACTGAAACAGATAGGAAGGAACCATTTGCCGCTCAAATTACATGGCAAGAAAGATAGTTTAGCCCTTAATCTAAAGTCTTATTTCTCCCATGCAAAACCCAATAATATCAACACCTGTATAGTATATGATTTGTTTCTTCTCAGTTTGGGATAAAACATATCCCTAGATCTATATGACATATTTTCTTAATTCTACGAATACAAAAGACATTCAGTCGATAAGAGAAGCCAACTAGAACTCCACAGACACGTGGTATAAAAGAAAGTTTCCAAGAAGAAAGCAGGAGCTGTAGACTAGCAAAATAGACAAACGACTTGTCAGAGAGTTGAATACTGAAAATTCAAAAACGTTTTGATACTGGTATATCATAGAAAAAAAAAAGCACAAATGAAGAAAATATCAAGCCATAAGGCCCAAGAGCTAGCCCGCTTGAAATAGGATCTTTAAACATCACCAATGATATCAGTTCACACATGGTCGTGAATATCATTGACAATAAGACAAACACTAAATGTTTGTTGGACCCGATTTGTCTCTCCAAAACTCTGAAATAATAGAGCAAATAGACTCCACACATCAACTCTGGCGTCGATGAAAATACAAATCCAGATGTAATAAGCCTCCAAACCTAATTTGTAAAATTATTTTCGAGCAGTAACAGATCATGAAATCCACAACAGTCTGTTTCAGATGCAGTTTGAAATGTGGCCATTAAAAATTTGTCCGACTTCAACTAAAATAAACTTTTTGGGTGAGCGTGATGATTTGTGCACTATACCTGAGCTGCAAGTAAGCTATAAATGTCGTGGGATGAACAGTCGATTCACAAATTGGCCAATCCAGGTTGCGTGAATTTCTCCAATTTTGGAAGAGATGGGGATTCGAATTTTCACTCAGAACAGCCAAACGCCCCACCTCGGCTCCGACTACTAGGAAATTTACAGCGACATAAAAGAAACTGGACCCTGCAGAGATAGCTGAAGCAATCTCCTCACGCCCTTGGGAAACCAACGTGGCATCATCTGTAACAGTGAAGTATCCCCCAACGGATGAAAATAGACCTTCCCTCCAATTTGAGTACTCAAATAAGCCATATTTACAAACTGCTAAATTCACATTCTTTGCACTAGGACTAGCTGGGATGCTACATGCATCTTGACCAAAGCAAACTGCGAGTAAAGAATGCCAGATTGTAGGAAAATTTTGCAGAGCAGGTCTAAGATTCTCAATAGTACATTGTGACGATGTCCTGCGATGCCTACTACACATCAGAAATGAGCTTCCAACATAACCCAATAAACTGTTAATGCAAACTAATGTAAAATTACAAATGCATACACAAAAATCTTATGTGTACACATACATATTCCTTATTTCATCCCTACACGCAGGGTTTACACAAAATGCACAATGGCAAGCGATTTCCTCAGAAAATACATATGGCATTGCATCGTTTCACCATGGAATTCATATCAGCATATGCCTACATGGGTACACCCAGTCGAAACAAATGTCTCGACCCTTTCTCCTTAGGATTAAACCTAACTGCAAAAAAATAGAAGGAATAAGCAATTAGGAGAGCTCACAAACGATGGAAGATTCGAAAATTCAGGCATCGTCCATTTCAGAGTGTCCTGATGATATGCATCGGTTGGTGTAGTGATTACGGTGCTAACGCTGGGTGATTCTGTAACCGCAAATGGCAGCCAGCACAAAGCGCCCAAGGTCAAGGCACCATGCAAACCGAGAACGGGCCTCCTCTGGCAAACAACACAGGGAGAAGCTCGAGTCAAGTTAAAGTGTACAACCCGTCCACAATTGTCAAGCACCTGCCACAACACAACGCAGGTTAGCCATGCTTTTCCCCTATCCATTAAACACTATCAAAATCATAACCAGACACCAAAGTAGAGACCAACGGGTTAACAAAACACAACGTGGGTTAATAAAACCTTACACCAAACACCCAGGTGCCATTGCCATAACACAAAGCCCTGTGCCAAACGCCAAGATGTCGAGGAGGACGAGGACGAGCCCATGAGGAGGCCATTGTGCACAGCGCATCTGAAAATACCCAACGAGAAAACAAAACAACGCACAAGCCATCGCCCAAGCACTAGTGCTCAGAACTGAGCATAGAGCCTGTCGAGAGGGAGAGAGCATAATGGAGAGGCGACAGAGTTCGTGTAAGGTTTTAGGGGAAGAGAGCTTGAGAGAGAGAGTACGTGTAGGGTTAGGTTTAGGTCAGGAGGGTGTTGGAGGAACAAGGGCAGGGCACATGGGATTCATGCATGCCCGCCCTTTGTTTTTTTTGTTGTTTTTAAATTATTCCTTTAAATTTATATATGTTTTATTTTAGTTATTTTTTTATTATTATTATTTTTATAATTGATCATCGTAAAGTATTTATCTATATAATTTGTTAATTTGTTTATTTTGTTTATTATATATATTTTTTGTAGTATGATAAATAAATAAAAAGAAAAAAAAATATTAATAAATAAAGTTTAAACATTAGCTTTAAAGATGTAAAACTAATATAATTAAATAGAAACAAAAATAATAATATATATATATATATATATATATATATATATATATATATATATATATATATATATATATATAGAGTTATAAAATGAATTATTTCACTTAATTAGAGGGTCTTGAACCCGCAACCCCCACCAAGCGAAGCGCCTTAAAAAGAACACTAACACCAACGCGGCCTCATAAGTCTTTACAAATAAATTCTTTTACTTATTTAGATTAATGGTAACACTGTCGGGATAAGAGTAGTATTATTATTAGGAAGATACAGTATGAAGATTAAGACTAACTGGCTTATTACCTAACATATTGATCCAGAGCCAGCTAACCGAGTTGAATCATAATTAGTGAATGCACCGGAAATCAAGGTAAAGAATTATTTAGCATCGCTGATCTTTGTATCCCAAGTATAAACTCCGATTGTCCAAGCGTCAGGTTCACGAGACCATACACACAATTCGTCGAGCCGAGCGGCAAGTCCCTCCACTCCATTCCACCAGTCAAAGTCAATGCTAAATCTCAATGCAGCAATCGACAACGCCAACTCTATGCGCCAAGGAAAAGCTCTCGAGTCAAGCATCAGAGGATATTTAGTTATAAGCGAAAAGTTAAAAGGGCTTAGACTAGGACAAGCAGGAAGGAGGCGGCATATGCACTAGGAGAGTAAGCATAGGAAGTGGCGAGTATGGCGCAAGGCTAGCGTAGCTACAGGGCAAGGGAACTAATAGTTTTTTTTTCATAGGGGTGAAGAAATCAAGCTTAGACGCTTAATCCTAATCCTAACCTAGCCAATCCCCTAAAGGAGTAATGTATGTTTACAGACAAGTAAAGAAAACTTACGCCTAACCCTGTTTCTAGTTTGAGTAGCACCAATTTGAAACATCCTTGAACTCGCACTGACAACTTTGGTTGATGTAGGTTAAAGCATACAGAATGGTCAGGACTCGAGGGAGTCGAGGTAGGGGAGCATCGTCGCAAGCACCGCCAACACCACCAGCGTCACCACCGTCATCGCCCGAACTAGCTCTCATACTGCGCTTGTTGGAAGCCATTAATGAGACTTTGAAGGGGCGACAACCGGCAGGGACTGAAGTGGAACCCCCACCGTTTGGAATGGGTAATCCAGAAGCATCAAGGGATTCAGGGGGAGGGCCTCCACCCGAAGACATCATGCGAGAATTGCAGAAGATCAAACTTCTAGAGTTTGCCGGGGGTCGCGCCAGTGAACGCGCGGAAGCATGGTTGGAAGGCATGACAAGGTGTTTTGCCTTAAGGGACTATGCGTCCAACTCAAAGGCAAAGATCACAATTTTTCAGTTAAGAGATAGCGCCTTGAACTGGTGGGGCAACCTGGAAAGACAACTGCACCTTACCCCAGACACAGTATCTTGGGAACTTTTTGAGGAGAGGTTCAGAAGGAAATATCTACCAGAATACTACGAGGAACAATAGGTAGGGGCATTTCATGCCTTAATTCAAGGAAACAGAACTGTAGAAGAATATGAGAACAGATTTATGGAACTGGTCAAATATGTTTCGTATATGGACAATGACCAATGACAGGCAGAGTGCTTCGTCTATGGATTGAACCCTAAGATAAGAGCTATGGCGCAGATGTGGAAACCGTCTTCAGTAGCGGAAGCGGTGGAAAATGCACGTTATGCAGAAGAACACATGAACTTAACCAGGGGTACAAGACCGACATTTCCGCATTGCCCTGGATTCGTAGGAAAGGCCCCAAGGACATTTCCTAGGGGAGGGGAGGGAGCTCAGGGCCACCTCCATATGGTAACAGAGTCGCACCAAGGACAATAGCCACATGGATTTCAATGGCAATGAGTGCAGCATCCCGTTCATCGCCAACAACGCAGACAGGTCCACGACCATCTCAGGGAACAACTAGTAGGGGCAGGGGTTCCAGGGGAAGGAACTCATTTCAGAGACAGTCACATAACAGTGAACAGGTTCAATCTCGTGTTACCTGTTGGGGGTGCGGAGGACCCCATTACTAGCGTGACTGCCTAGAGTTACAATCAGGGTTCGTGCATAGAGAAGGAAAGGCACCGATGGGGAGAACAAGTAGCAGTCACCAGATTTACGCAACGGTTAATAATTGCCAAGCCGAACATCAATCCGCGGTGGTGGAGTCATCAGGTATGCTAAATCATATCAATGTTAAGATTTTGTTTGATTCTTGTGCAACAGATAGTTTCATTTCACCATCTACATTAGAAAAGAGTGGGTTGGCAGCCTACGAGCACAATGACTTTAAACAAGTCGAGATGGCTTCGGGGGAAAAACAAGCGGTAGTACCTAGTGTTGATAATTGTATAGTAGACTCGAGAGTGTGTACTACCAGGTTGAAGGTATACGTCACTGCTCTCGGGGTGTATGACCTAATCATTGGAATGGATTGGTTAGCAGCTCACCGAGCCATGGTAGATTGTTTCGCCAAGAGGGTGCTTTGTGTCGACGATGAAGGAAGGCCAGTAGAGGTCTGGGGTGTACGGAGAAAAGTGTCATTACGCTTTATATCCACTATGAAGGTTAAGCGATGCTTGAGACAAGGGTGTCGATTGCATGTAGTGGAAGCAGTGAATGAAAGGAAGAGACACTCATTGGATCAGTACCCGGTATTGTCAGAATTTCAGGATGTTTTTCCGAATGAGTTACCAGGGTTACCTCCTGAGATGGAGCTTGATTTTACTATTGAGCTAAAACCTGGTGCATAACCAATCTCCAAGACTCTGTATCGGATGACAGTGCCGAAACTTTGTGAATTGCAAATGCAGTTGAAAGAGTTACTGGACTTAGGGCTAATAAGGCCCAGTGTCTCACCTTGGGGCGCCCCGGTAATTTTTGTAAAGAAGAAGGACAGATCCTTACGACTGTGTATAGACTACAGGGAATTGAACCATGCTACAATGAAAAATAGGTACCCGATGCCGCGAATAGATGACCTTTTCGATCAGATGAAAGTAGCAGCGGTATTCTCAAAGATCGATTTGCGATCAGGGTATCATCAGTTAAGGATTAAGGAAGGTGATATCCCAAAAACTGCCTTTTGAACTCGATTTGGACATTACGAGTTTGTTGTAGTACCTTTCGGATTGACCAATGCGCCAGCAGTATTCATGAGCCTCATGAACGTCGTATTCTGGAAGTACTTAGACCGTTTTGTACAAGTCTTTTTAGATGACATCCTCATCTATTCCAAGAATGAAAGAGAACATGAGGAACACTTGCGAATAGTGTTGCCCTGCCTTAGAGAGAACAAATTGTATGGGAAGCTGTCAAAGTGTTCCTTCTTCCAAAAAGAGATCCAATATTTAGGTCAAATCCTTTCCGACAAAGGAATCTTTGTGGACCCATAAAAGGTAAAGGCCATTATGGAGTGGTCAGTGCCGAAAAATGCCCACGAGGTGAGAAGCTTCATGGGGCTAGCAGGTTATTATCGGAGATTTGTGGAAGGATTCTAAAAAATGGCGAAACCCATCACCACCTTGTAGCGCAAGGGAGTCAGGTATGAGTGGATATAAGAGTGTGATAGAGCATTCATTGAGCTTAAGAGGTTACTAACCAGTGCGCCAATTCTACGAGTGCCGGATATGGAAAAGGACTTCACAGTCTGCATGGATGCCTCAAAGCAAGGGTTGGGGGCCGTGCTAATGTTGGTGTGCCCCTTTTGAAGAAGCTCTTGAATATGACACTTGATTTTGTCATTCTCCATCAGCGAGCGTCGATAGACTAGTCCATTAGGTAGAGGTGGATCGAGGGTCAGATCAATTGGATGCTTGACTTGGCAGTGTGTCAGTACCCCTGTATGTGAGGAGAAGATGTCTCTGTATTCTTCCATGATCACGTACACTTGTTGTTGCTGCAAAGAGAGGCGTTGTGTAGAGGCCATGGATGTGGTGGTGACCTTTTTTTTGCTGTGAGCATGTATCACAAAGAAGATGAACTTCCTGGTCTGTGAAATGACCTTACGCATTGCTTAGCAGAGATTAAAGAAATAACAGTAGGCGACGCTACCTCTGAGATCCTGTACAATTGTCTACCCAAAGTAATAATAACACTGCGAGGTCTAGACTCATACACAACATGACACTTCCACAAATATGGTTGCCCTAAAATAATATCACAAACTTCAAGGGGAGCAATATCACATAGTGCCTCATCTTTGAAAGGGTTGATGTCATAGGGCAGACTAAATTGTTGGCTGACACAAAGATCTCTTCCTTGGCGAATCCAACTGATGTTGCAGGGCTGTGGGTGCAACGTCGTTGGCAGTTCCATCCGCTTGACGACCTCTGTTGAAATCAGGTTCTTCTAACTTTCATTGTCGACAATGAAATTAATCAGAGCCCCCTTGATCCACATTTGCGAGTGAAAGAGGCGTTCCCCTTCCTCTGGTTCTTCTGGTTCGCTTGGCTGGACTTTGGTGGTAGCGATAGTGGCACTAGGTTTAGCATCGATAATTTGCTTCCCTCCTTTAGGATTTGACTCAGAATCATAATTGGCCTCTGACTTGGAAGCCTCCAGCTCGACCACGAGGGACTGCTTGGAGCGACATTCTTCGGTGTTGTGCCAAGGACTTTTATGGTACTCACACCATTTTCCCGTGTCTTTCTTTGTCTTCTCACTACCCTTCTTGTGTTGTGGCTTGGACTGGTTGTCTCAAGGGCGAACATCTCGACTTGGTCCCTTGCTGTGTGGGTTGGGGCTGCCTTTGCCCTGCTTCGGCTATGAGGGGTTTATAGATCCAAACTCTTGTCGTTTCTGCATAAATTTATGCTCGATATTGACATTGTATCTATAAGCCGTGCCCAATGAGGTGATGTCCAGGAACTCCATTTCTGTTTGAATATATCTATGAAAACAACCACGATATTAGAGCACCAAATGACGCTCAGAGTCTTTGATACCCAATTTGGTGCGTAGGGTATGGAAAATATTGGTGAAGTTTGGTATTGTCTGGTCCCTTTCTTGACGTAGGTTGGTCCATCTGGTGTACTGGTCCTCGTAGTTTCCAACAGGGTAGTACTCTTCTTTAATGGCATCTCGGAAGGAATCCCATGTAGGGGCCACCACAAAAACTGTAGATTCTTCCATAGCCCTTTGCTCAGAGTAAGTATCCCACCAGTCTTTAACACGGGGAACGACCTTGAGGAGTGCAAAAGTGATCTTTTCTCTATCGGAAAAATTGTGGACTGAAAAATATCCTTCAAGCAGATTCAACCATTTATTTACAGCATTCGCAACTATCAATCCTTAAAATAATGGAATATCAAATCCTACATGTACCTTGAAGGGGGTTGCATGGCCGCTTGATGAAGATGCTTCTCCCGTGGGTAATCGTCGAAGGATCTGCACGAAGTTGTCCATCATTTCATTCGTTTGTGACGCGAGGGCTTTCTCGAGCAACATTTTAATAGGATATCCTACTCCATCATCTTTCTTTTCGTCTCCCATGGGTTGTTGGGCTTGGCGTGACCGATCTTGTAATGGCTCGATTGGTTCGAGTCCAAACTTCTTGTACCCATACCTTATCGGGGACATGCACGAAGAAAAATAAATGAAGAGCAGACCGCTCTGATACCACTGATCCAGATTTAGGAGTAGAACGAAATGATTAATAGACTGATTACAATAAACACAGAGATATGAAGAATAACACAAATATCCAGTGAACAATATCTTCTATTAAATAATGAAATAGGTTGAAACTATAAAACTGCAGAAAAGAAACTTGCTCAAATGGTGGTAGTTATCTCTGAGAAGATATGTGGTTTCTACGCGCATCCGTCTGAGAAGAATGGATTACAATGAGGCTCCAAAGGCCTTTTTTATATTACTCATGAATGCCAAAACCCTATACATCCAAAAAACTAACCCTAGAAGGTGAAACGTCAAAAGTCATGTGGGCCTTATGGGTAAGTTGGTGTAATTCGGTACCTCAACTTCCTAGGGTCGTAACTTTTACATACGACCCCCGTTTTAGGCACGTTATAGCTCGTTGGAAAGGTATTTCAGAGAGATACACATTCTGTTGTCAAAATTTGACTCCGTCTATAGTTTGACTATGGCAAGCCAAAAAAAAACAACGTTTAGGGCCCCAAAATGGCCCCGAAAGTACAACAAGATGTGTTGACATAAAAACATACAAAATAAGCCAGTTGGATTAGGCGAGAGGCCACCCATATCCACTTGGAGAATGTGTGGGGTTTAGGATAGCCCCAGAAGTGTAGAGCCCACAATTACAAAGCAGTACAGAAGAACGTGTTGAACAAAAAACGGACACGAGGAGCTAGTTGGAATAGGTGGGTGGCAACCAATATCCATCTAGATCACAACTAGATTATGATAAATTTGACCACCTTCGAAAAAATAAAACAAAGGTTACATTGTCACAACATACATATTAATTATTAACATTTCACTAAGAGAACATGTAATATCTACATAAATTATGTATGGTAATACACGACGGTTTTGTGAGAAAATTTGGTCTTCTCTATTGTAATTTTGTTAAAAGGGATAAACAAACCATGTATAGAGGTAGAGGTAAATTGATTTGTTGTGGACTTTGAATATATATATTATGATTTGTTATGAGTTACATATTTTTGTCTTTAAACATTTTATTAAATATCGATAAATTTTTTTATATATATTTATTTAGGGTTGAGTAATATGTTTTTTTTTTTAAGTGTTAATAAAGATAAAAAAAAATAAAATGTAAATAAATGGGTGTTTAAAAGATTTAAAATTAAAATGAAGTTACATTGGTGTTTATATATATATATATATATAGTCTTTAAACATTTTATTAAATATCGATAAAGAAAAATTATATATATTTATTTAGGGTTGAGTAATGTAGTTTTTTTTTTTTAATTTATTAAGTGTTAATAAAGATAGAAAAAATTAAAATGTAAATAAATGGGTGTATAAAATATTTTAAATTAAAATGGATTTACATTGGTGTTTATATATATATATCTGTTGGTTTATGATTTAGTGGTTAGGATAGAGCATCACCATGAAAATAATTCGGGTTCAAACCATGGTCAATGTAGATCCTCGTGTATGTGTGTGCGAGGGATGGTATTTGGCCTACCCAAGTTGGTTTCCCTATGTCAACAAAGGGGATGGACACATGTCCAACAAACCAAATTGGTTTGAGTGGACATTAGTACGATATTTTATACTTTATATTTTTCAAGGAAAACCTCATAGGAACCCCCACCACCCCCTTCTTTAAAATATTTGGATGGAGGGTGGCTCAACCACCACCCACATAATATGGGTCAGTAACCTAGCATGAATTAGTTGGACTCAGACCTCAGTCGAACTAGAAGGGACAACCTAATTGTCACCTAATTGTCTAGGCTTCATTTATCACATTCACACACACACAAACACACACACATGTGCATGCACAATTATAACCTCACGAGATCCCCCCCTCTTCCCCAAATATTTGGATGGAAGGTGGCTCAACCACCAACCACAAAATCCAATGGTAAACTCAAGGGATTTGATTAGTTGTGAACATGTGACTTGTGGCCTCCCCATTGGAAACATGCCTCAGGTGAATGGTTCAACCAATTGAGCTAACCCTTGTGGCTTACTTGTGTGTGTGTGTGTGTATTTACAAGTAAAAACTTGTAGGGAAACTAGGCATGTGTGTGTATTTCCATGGAAAATGTCGTAAGGAAAGCCCTCCAAGTCCTTCCTCACATTTTGTCAATGGTACTTGAGGTAAATGCCACCAAAATATAACATGCACTCTTAATCCACAAGGACTCTACCAAACTTGGACATTGGAACTTGCAATGATCTTCATCTTGAAATTGGTTGGTTCAAACTAATTAAGCTAACTCGGTTATATACATATATACACACATATCCTCTTTTAATTTTCTCCTTTATATTATGGATAGTATTTTTTATGGTGCTTGACCTGGTAGAGGCATTGAATGAGACACACAACATAGGTACCCAACCCTCGGGATCAACCATGAGACCTTATGTATGAAGCTTAAAACACTTAATCACGTGAGCTAGTCCAACAAAATATATATGTATTTGTTAGTATTATATTTTTTAAATGTCATTTGTCAACTCAACGTTGAGCACAAACATTACATATTTCACAAATATTGGGTTGTTGACCAAATTAATATGTTGACCAAATTAATATGTAAATTATGAAGAGAAAATGTGAGAAAAGTGTATTTGTGTTGCCACTTCGCATTTGTACATGAGTAGGTATTAATTTATGACATAAAATAAAGATGTGAAAGAAATTAAAATGAAGAGAAGAGATAAAAAGATAAGAGTAATTCACTTAATAGATATTATTTTATTGGTTATAAATAGATATATTATTTTTATTGGGAGAAGTTCGATGCGAGGAGAAGAGAGATTGATTGGCCATTGGCTAGGGTGGGTCATAATCCAAATCTAGGGTTTCCGCAGGTTTTTTTTTTCCCTCTGACGAATGTATGACGTCACCCACGTGCAAATCCAACACCCTATTATCTGATTTGATGGATGACGAGGAGCAGCTGGTGGATTTTACGAAAGACCCACTTCAGGGAATAAATATCTGGTCCTTGATGGTCACTTTCGACACCTCGAGTCGTGTTGATCCTTATGTTGAGGTCTACCTCGCACATACCTCCCTTCCACCCTCCTTGAATGACCCTAGATGTGTGATCTCCCCTACTTCTAGAACGAGTGCCACTTCCCCTCCTCATAGCGATGGGACAACCTTTCTTCAACCCTCAAGTGTTCTTAATTACCCAAATCATTTGTGAAATTGTGCATAGACTGTCGAATCTAATCCAACCTTCCTTGAGAATGATCGATTTGCACTTCCCACAAACCCTCGTGATGTTGTTGTTGTTGTGGATCTCTAGTTGCTGCCACCTGCAACCTCTCATTTATTGGTGGCAATCTCCACATCAACGGATGAATTTCTCTCTGACTTTCTCTCTGAAGACCTATTCCATGGGAACCTCCTGAGATCTTCGTCCTCAACAACCTATGTGCCCACATTTTCTAACATGGAGGTCAAAAAGAAGCCTATGCAATGTATTAAGCGAAAGACATGTATCACTAGTCTAGTTCTCAGTGAAAGCTTCCATTTTAACAAAATTGCCAATATGCAACATGAAACCTTAGTTGGTCATTTCGCTAGTAAACAACTGTTAGAAAACACCCTCTAGAGATGGCCTCCTATACTTTCTCTGCAGTCTCAGGGTACAAACTAAAACGTCTAGTTCTCGCAAAGTGTTGGATGGATTGGACCTTTCGTTCGGTAATAGACATCGACAAAATCCTATTTGGTCACTGGTCTTTCAGAGCTCGAGCCCTTTTCTTGAAACCATGGACGATTGAAATTGATGCAACCATAGAATCAATGGAACTCACCATGGTATGGGCCCGCCTCCCAGGCCTCCCCTTCATCTTTTGTTTTGAGGAGGTGTTCAGGGAAATTGGAAACTCTATTGGTTTCTTTTATGAAGCCGACCACTCCTTTCTTTCCTACAAATATATGGGTATGGATAGAATTCTGGTGGGGCTCAAGCTCTCTGAAGGACCGACAAAGAATATCTCCATACACTTCAATGGATCCTCCATAAATCAGACCCTAGACTACGAAGGCATTCCCTTTAAGTGCGGGTGATTCCATATCTATGGCCATATAGCAAGGGATTGTACAAAAGTAGATAATTGACTTCACTAGGTTAGAAGGATATCAATATCTTGGAAGTGGTAAATTTTTTTTATCAGGGAGATCAAAAGGGCGATTATCTATGGTGGCACACATCTCCTATCAAGCCTTTAGATCCACCACTTAAGACGAACACACTTGCACCTCCTTCCACCTTCGCGCCTACAGAGGACCAACCAGGTAAGACTTTTTCTCTTCCCCTTACTCACCACTCGGATTTAAATTGTTTTCATCTAGTGGATCAGAACAATCCTCAAAAATTAGGGAAATGTTAGAAACCTCTTTTCTTTTGGGGTTGTCATGACTATTTGGCTCTCATGTTGACCCATTAATTCCCATTATCCCCTCCCCACCTTGACTGCTCCATCTGCCACCCATGCCTCCTCCCTCCCCCCAAAGTACAACCTTTGCTCCCTCTCCCACCCCTAATCCTTATCCTTTCAGGGGCTGATGGGAGGTCTGGGGACTATTGGGGACCTGGACCAAAAACCCTCTAATAGGGGCTTAAATTCATTTTTCTCATTAACTCAAAAACAATATTCTTCTGAATTTCATGTTGGCATACAAAAGTTTCCCATTGGGGCCCTTAGAGCATCATCCCCTAGACATGTTGCAAAATGATTATTCTTTGTCATAATTATCGTGAGTTGGCCAACCCCACAAATACGTTAGCCATAAAGAAAATCATCTACCTACATTGTCCCTCTATTCTCCTCTTACGAGAATATGTGATCGTCAGAACCAAGGCTGTGGAATCCTTCTCTGCCTATTTTCCAGATTGGGACTTCCTTGCTAGACGCTAATGGAAAATCTGGCGGTCTCCTCACTGGATGGAGTAAACACTCTTTGAAATTATTCAACTCCTGGGATATGCTATCAGTTATGGGAACTCATTTCTTTTCCACGAAGCTAAATTTTGACTTCCTTTGCAATAATATCTACGGCCCATACTCGGACACAAAGGAATTCTGGCAAAATTTCTTCCTTTCCTCTTTGATTGTTCAGGATCATGTCCTCATTGGAGGGGACCTAAATTTCACTTTGGGAGACTGTGCAATTTGGGGTTCTTCATCTCACAGTGACCCTGTTTCGAAATTTTTCATATAGAAGTTGGAGGAGGCTAGTTTATTCAATATTCAACCCACAAAATACACTCCCACATGGAGAAACATGGGCTAAGGGGAAGATAGGGTCACCAAACGTCTAGACAAATTTCTCCTGTCGGAACCCCTATTACTTGGAAATCTACGTGCTAGATAGTGGGTGGCCTATGGCGGGGTTTCTAATGACAAACCTATCATTTTGGAGCTATCCTAAAGGGGGGGGGGGAACCCCAGTCTTTTCAATTTCATACCTCAGTGGCTCGAATCTTAGTCATACATTGAAGCCATCAAAGGCAGTTGGCCCCCCTACAATCCACACCATCCAAAATACCTTGCCATCCAATTCATGGTAAATATAAAAAACGCAAAAGAGATATCCATCTCTTGGAATAAGGAGAGAAAAGAAATGGAGGCCAGATATCTAATTGAAATTTAAGAAAAGATGAAGGTATGGCAAGAAAAAGAGGTTTTTGATCCTCCCTCGACTGAGATAAAAGAGGAGCACAAGCTCCTAGACCTTAAAAGAAGGAAAATTCTATTGAATAAAGAAAAATAATAAATATTGAGGAGTAGAGCCCTCTGGTTACAAGTTGGGGATGAAAACACCAAATTCTTCCACCATTTTGAAAATGGCAGAAAAAATTCCAATACTATTTAGTCTATTGATAGATTGGATGGCTCTGATGCTACTTCATCTGAGGAAATAGCCCAAGAAGGAATAACACATTTTGAATCCCTATTCAAAGTTGACTCCATGGCTAATATCAACTCTATTATTAGGGTTGCAAGTCTCTTCCCTAAGTTCATAAACCTAGAATATAATAATAGCCTTATGGAGGAGATCTCCATGGAGGAACTCAATAATACACTCTATAGTTTTCAGAAGGATAAAAGCCCGGGTCGGGATGGTTTCTCAATTGATCTCTACACAAGATGATTTGAGTTCATTGGAGAAGATCTCCTAAAACTAATGGAATACACTAGGACTACAATGCAGATTCATGCCCCCTTCAAAGATCGCATTCCAAAAGTGGACAATGCAACAAAATTTGTTAAATTCAGACCCATATCCCTCTACAACAACATCTACAAGATTATGTCCAAGATAATTTTCAACATAATAAAAGACTATCTGATTGATAATATATCTACTAAGCAATTTGGGTTTCTAAACTGAAGGAAAAATCACCAAGAATTTGTCATTGCTAAGGAACGCCTACATTCTATACATTCTAAGAGGCAAAGGGCCATCACCTTCAAAGTGGACCTCTCTAAAGCTTTTGACAGGGTCAGTTGGCTTTATATAAGATTTCTCCTGATTCACATGGGTTTTGCCCCCTTCTTTGTTTCCTAGGTTATGAATTGCATTTCAACCACCTCTTTTGCTATTCTTATAAATGGCTCGGTAACCTCTTTCTTCAAGGATGAACACGAGCTTAGACAAGGATGTCCACTATCCCCACTTCTATTTTTGTTGGTAGTATAAATCCTCAGACGATTGATTCATAAAGAATCTACCTCAACCAAATATATGAAATGTATTCATATCAACATAAATTGTACTCTAACTCATCTCCTTTTTGTTGATGACATTGTCACATTCTTTGAATAAAATCTCTCCTTCACAGTCAAGCTCAAGGAGACCATTCAATATTTCTGCACTGATACAAGCATGCAAGTCAATATGGAGAAATCGTCTTTATATGCTTGGGGATTGATGGACCTCGAGAATCATCACGTTTCGAGAATTCTTGGCATTCATGCCAAGATCAATAATGATTGTATGAAATATCTGGGTTTCACCCTCAAAGTGAACAATTATTGTTGGATCCTTTGGTTTATGATTTAGTGGTTGGGATAGAGCATCACCATGAAAATAATTCAGGTTCAAACCATGGTTGGTGTATGTGTGTATGAGGGAAGGTATTTGACCTACGCAAGTTGGTTTCCCTATGCCAACAAAGGGGATGAACAAGAAAAATTGGTTTAAGTTGATATTAGTACGATACTTTATACTTTATATTTTTCAAGGAAAACCTCATAGGAACCCCCACCACCCCCTTCTTTAAAATATTTGGATGGAGGGTGGCTCAACCACCACCCACACAATATGGGCCAGTGACCTAGCATGACATAGTTGGACTTAGACCTCAGTTGAACTTGAAGCGACAACCTCATAGCAAACTCTACCTTGAAACCGTTTTTTCAAACCGATTAACCTAACTGTCTAAGCTTCATTTATCTCACTCACTCACACACACACACACACACACACCCACACCCACACCCACCCACCCACCCACCCACCCACACACACA
>ML777479.1:551904-576283 GCA_009831015.1 Picea engelmannii
ACACACACACACACACACACACACACACACACACACACACACACACACACACACAACTTTTAATTATTTTTTACTTGTTGACCAAATTAATATGTAAATTATGAAGAGAAAATGTGAGAAAAGTGTATTTGCGTTGCCACTTCGCATTTGTACATTAATAGGTATTAATTTATGACATAAAATAAAGATGCGAAAGAAATTAAAATGAAGAGAAGAGATAAAAAGATAAGAGTAATTTACTTAATAGATATTATTTTATTGGTTATAAATAGATAAATTATTTTTATTGGGGGAAGTTTGATGTGAGGAGAAGAGAGATTGATTGACCATTGGCTAGGGTGGGTTGTAATCAAAATCTAGGGTTTCCGTAGGTTTTTTTTCCCCTTGACGAATGTATGACGTCGCCCACATGCAGATCTAGCACCCTCTTATCTAATTTGATGGATGATGAGGAGGAGCTGGTGGATTTTATGAAAGACCCACTTCAGGGAATAAATATTTGGTCCCTACAGGTCACTTTTGACGCCTCGATTCGTGATGATCGCTCTGTTGAGGTCTACCTCGCACGTACCTCCCTTCCACCCTCCTTGAATGTACCTAGATGTGTGATCTCCCTTACTTCTGGAATGAGTGCCACTTCCCCTCCTCATGGTGATGGGACAACCTTTCATCAGCCCTAAGGTAATCTTAATTGCCCACATCAGTCGTCAACTTGTGCATAGTCTGTCGAATATAATCCAACCTGCCTTGAGAATGATCGATTTTCACTTCCTACAAACCCTCATGATGTTGTTGTCGCTGCGGATCTCCAATACTTGCCACCTGCAACCTCAAATTTTTTGGTGTCAATTTCCACATCGATAGATGGATTTATTTGTAACTTTCTATCTAAAGACCTATTCCATGGGAACCTCTGGAGATCTTTGTCCACAAGAACCTATGTGCCCACATTTGCTGACACAGAGGTCAAGACGAAGCCTAAACAATGTCTTAAGCGAAAGGCATGTATCGCTAGTCTTGTTCTCAATGAAGGCACCGATCTTAACAAAATTGCCAATATGCAACAAGAAACTCTAGTTGGTCATTTCGCTCGTAAACAACAGTTAAAAAACACCCTCCAGAGATGGTCTCATAGAATTTATCTCCAGTATTGGGGTACAAACTAAAAGGTCTAGTTCTCGCAAAGTGTTGGATGGATTGGAACTTTCGTTCTGCAATAGACACCGACAAAATCCTATTTGGCGACTGTTCTTTCAGAGCTCGAGCCCTTTTCTTGAAACAATGGACGATTGAAATTGATGCAACCACATAATGAATGGAATTCACCCCGGTATGTGTTTGTCTCCTAGGCCTCCCCTTCATTTTATGGTTTGATGAGGTGTTCAGGGAAATTGGAAACTCTATTGGTTTCTTCTATGAATTCGACCACTCCTTTCTTTCCTCCAAATATACGGGTATGGCTAGAATTCTGGTGGGGCTCAAGCTCTCTGAAGGACTGACAATGAATATCTCCTTACACTTCAATGGATCTTCCATAAATCAAACCCTAGACTACAAAGGCATTCCCTTTAAGTGTGGGTGATGCCATATCTATGGCCATATAGCAAGCAATTGTACAAAAGCAAAGAATTGACTTCACTAGGTCAGAAGGATCTCAAGAGCTTGGAAGCGGTAAAAACAAGTTCTCGGGGAGATCAAAAGGGCGATTATCCACGGCGGCACACCTCTCTTGTCAAGCCTTTGGATCCCCTAGTTTAGGTAAACACACTTGAACCTACTTCCACCTTCGTGCTACAGAGGACCAACCAGGTAATACTTCTTCTCTTCCCCCTAGTCACCACTCATATTTAAATGTTTTTCATCTAGTGGGTTAGAACAATCCTAAAAAACTGGGGGAATTTTAGAAACATCCTCTCTTTTCGGGCAGATTATCTGGCTCTCATGTTGACCCATTAATTCCCATTATCCCCCCCCCCCCCTTGACCGCTTTGTCTGCCACGCACGCCCCCTCCCTGCCCCCAGAGTACAACCTCTGCTCCCTCTCCCACCCCTAATCCTTATCCTTTCAGGGGCTGATGGGAAGTCTGGGGACTATTGGCGACCTGGACCAAAAACCCTCTCATAGGGGCTAAAATTCATTCATCTCATTAACTAGAAAATAAGCTTCTTCTGAAGTTGATGCCGGCATACAAAAATCTCTCATTGGGGCCCTTAGAGCATCATCCTCCAGACATGTTGCAAAGTGATTGTTTTTTCTCATAATTATCGCGAGTTGGCCAACCCCACAAAGAAGTTAGCCATAAAGCAACTCATCGACCTACATTGTCCCTCTATTCTCCTCTTACAAGAATATGTGATCATCATATCCAAGGTTGTGGAGTCCTTCTCTACTTATTTTCCAGATTCCTACTTCCTTTCTCTAGACGTCAATGGAAAATCTGACAGTCTCTTCATTGGATGGAGGAAAAACTCTATGAAATTACTCAACTCCTAGGTGTAACATTCCCAACATCCAATTGGACTATGCCACATAAATTTTTCTGAACTGTATACAAATTAAAACATATACACACAGAAACTCTTGCAGAACTTTATATATAAAACTTAAAACAAACAAATACATTCTGCAAATGTACAGATTCATACAGAATAATAATAAAAATACACATGCAACACACACAGGAAAAACCCATAAAAATAAACACATACTAATAATGCAACATGTAATTTAACACACAATTGACACTTATCTTAGTAAAAATATCACCAAATCTGTGCAGACCTTCCACGAACCTCCCAGCCTTAAACTATGTTGCTCATCACTCTCAACAGTGGGTCACCCCCGATCTGGGACTAAACTCCACCCGGGTAAAGGGATTCCTAACCAGACTGATGTATCTTAGACAATAGGAAGGATTCCATCACAGGTTCCAACTCAAACTAATAGTCTGAAGTCCCTCATTCCCCACATGCCTGTCCCACCCCATGAAGTGTGCCTCTTCTCCGCTCAACAGTCCTTCGGCTGCCCCACTTCCTTTTCGGGCTTCAACAACAAGTCAGACAGGAAGTCTCAGAGCCTTGTAGCTGCAGTATAGCACCTTCGAGAATCAATTCCCAACAATTCTCTCGCCTATAGAGATTTTCTCATGGACCTGACAACCGGCCTCTTCAATCTCCCACGGGCCTAACAACCCGCTTCTTCAGTCCAGCCCCTAAACTAACCAGATATAGGTATGGGTACTAGTACGGGTATGGGTATGGGTATGGGTACAAGTACAGTGATAGTAACATAAAGGTACAAAGGACATCTGAATGAGTGAGTGAATGATGATGGAATGATAGGAAAATGAACTAAGTCCAAGCTATATGTATGCATGTCCCCAACTTCACACTTGTCATGTTGAGAGCTACTTTGGCCCACTTGTCCCCATCCTTAGAACTTAGGATAAAATAATTATCCATACTTTATACTTTAAGGAATATTAATATAATATTCCTTTTTGGCTTAAGCTCCCTAGCTTAGCCCCTCATCCTAGACTTTTAGCCCCCCCCCCCCTTTCCCTAACTAGTGAAATTTAGTCCCCCATACTCTTTTATCATGGTCGATCTACACACAACAATGTATTATATTAAAGATAAGACATACACAAAAATACGCTCACTGGCCTTTAGCATCTAGGCTCTTCGACATAATTCAATACATAAGCCCCCTAGCTTATAATAACTGGCTCACCAGCCTATACAACACAACATATACACAAAGGCTCACTGGCCTCAAAATAACGCGCCCTTAAGTTTCTTGCACGCGGTATCCTGGAATGTGCACACTTCATCATTTTAGTGTGCAGTACATGTGCACACTATACCATGGAAGGTGCATACAAAAATGATATCAAACAACTCACCAACTAAAGTACATTTGCATTTACATTTACAATTGGGGTTTGGCCTATGGGTATTACACTAGGCTATGCCATCAGTTATGGGAAAACATTTCTTTTCTAGGGAGCTAAAATTTGACTTCATTTTCATTAATAATTACATGCCATACTTGGACAGAAAGGAATTCTCGCAAAATTTATTCCTTTCCTCTTTGATTGTTCATGATCATGTCCTCATTGGAGGGGACCTAAATTTCACTTTGGGAGACTGTCCAATTCAGGGTTCTTCATCTCACAGTGAACCTCTTTCTGAATTTTTTTATACAGAATTTGGAGGAGGATTGTTTATTCGACATTCAACCCACAAAATACACTCCCACATGGAGAAACATGCGCTCAGGGGATGATAGAGTCACAAAACGTCTAGAAAGATTTCTTCCGTCAGAACCCCTTTTACTTGGAAATATACGTGCTAGACAGTGGGTGGCCTCTATTGGGGTTTCTAATGACAAACCTATGATTTTGGAGCTAGCCTAAAGGGGGGGAGAACCCCAGTCCTTTCATTTTCGATCCTCAGTGGCTCGAATATCAGTCATACATTGATTCCATCAAAGGCAGCTGGTCCCCCTATAATCCACACCTTCCAGAATCCCTTACCATCCAATTCATGATAAATATAAAAAAGGCAAAAGAGATATCCATCTATTGGAGTAAGGAGAGAAAGAAAATGGAGGCCAGATCTCTAATTGAAATTGAAGAAAAGATGAAGGTCTTGCAGGAAAAGGAGGTTTTTGAGCCTCCCTTGACTGAGATGAAAGAGGAGTACAAGCTCCTAGACCTTAACAGAAGGAAAATTCTATTGAATAAAGAAAAATAATGAAGATTAAGGAGTAGAGCCCTCTAGTTACAAGTTGGGGATGAAAGCACCAAGTTCTTCCACCATTTTGAAGATGGAAAAATTTCCAATACTATTTGGTCTATTGATAGATTGGATGGCTCTAAAGCTACTTCATTTGAGGACATAGCCCAGGAAGGAATAACACATTTTGAATCCCTATTCAAAGCTAACTCGAGGGATAATATCAACTTTATTATTAGGGTTGCAAGCATCTTCCCTAAGTTCATAAATCTAGAAGATAATAATAACCTTATAGAGGATATCTCCATGCAGGAGCTCAAGAATACACTCCACAATTTTTAGAAAGATAAAAGCCTAGGTTCGGATGGTTTCTCAATTGAGTTCTACACAAGATGCTTCGAGTTCATTGCATAAGATCTCATGAACCTGGTGGAATACACTAGGTTACAAGGCAGATAGATGCCCCCTTCAATGCCACCTTCAAAGATCTCATTCCAAAAGTGGACAATCCAACAAAATTTGATAAATTTAGACCCATCTCCCTCTGCAACAACATCTACAAGATTATATCAAAGATAATTGCCAACATAATAAAATACTATCTGAGTGATAATATATCTGTAGAGCAATTTGGGTTTCTACAGGGAAGGAAAATTCACCAGGCAATTGACATTGCTCAGCAAGGTCTACATTCTATACATTCTAAGAGACAAAGGGCCATCACCTTCAAAGTGGACCTCTCTAAAGCTTTTGATAGGGTTAGTTGGATTTATATCAGATTGCTCTTGATTCACATGGGTTTTCCCCCCTCCTTCGTTTCTTAGGTTATGAATTGCATTTCAACCACCTCTTTTATTATTCTTATAAATGGCTTGGTAACCTCTTTCTTCTGGGCTAAATGCGAGCTTAGAGAAGGATGCCCACTATCCCCACTTCTATTTTTCTTGTTAGTGGAAAGCCTCAGACGATTGATTCATAAAGAATCTGCCTCAACCAAATTTATGAAATGTATTCATATCAACATAGATTGTTCTCTAACTCATCTCCTTTTTGTTGATGACATTATCATATTCTATGAAGGAAATCTCTCCTTCATAGTCAAGCTCAAGGAGACCATTCAATCTTTCTGCACTGTTACGGGCATGCAAGTCAATATGGAGAAATCAACTTTATATACTTGGGGATTGATGGGCCTCGAGAATCATCACATCTCAAGAATTCTTGGCACTATGGCCAAGATCAATAATGATGGCATGAAATACCCGGGTTTCAACCCCAAAGTGAACAATTATTGTTGGATCCATTGGTTTATGATTTAGTGGTTGGGATAGAGCATCACCATGAAAATAATTCGAGTTCAAAGCATGGTCGATGTAGATCCTTGTGTATGTGTGTGTGAGAGAATGTATTTCACCTACCAAAGTTGGTTCCTCTATGTCAACAAAGGGGATGAACACATGTCCAACAAACCAAATTGGTTTAATTGGACATTAGTACAATACTTTATACTTTATATTTTTCAAGGAAAACCTCATAGGAACCCTCGCCACCCCCTTCTTTAAAATATTTGGATGTAGGGTGGCTCAACCACCACCCATGCAATATGGGTCAGTAACCTAGCATGACTTAGGTAGACTCAGACCTCAGTCGAACTAGAAGTGACAACCTTGTAGCAAACTCTACCTTGAAACAATTCGTTCAAACCGATTACCCTATTTGTCTAGGCTTCATTTTTCACACACACACACAATCAAAACCTCATGAGATTCCCCCTCTTCCCCAAATATTTGGATGGAAGGTGGCTCAACAACCAACCACACAATCCAATGGTAACCTCAAGGGATTCGAATAGGTGTTAACATGTGACCTATGGCCTCCCTATTGGAAACATGCCTTAGGCGAAAGGTTCAACAAATTGAGCTAACCCTTGTGGCTTACTTGTGTGTGTGTGTGTGTGTGTGTGTGTGTGTATTTACAAGTAAAAACTTTTAGGGAAACTAGGTATGTGTGTGTGTATTTCCATGGAAAATGTCATAAGGAAAACCCTCCAAGACCTTCCTCACATTTTGTCAATGGTACTTGAGGTAAATGCCACCAAAATATAACATGTACTCTTAATGCACATGGACTCTACCAAACTTCGACATAGGACCTTGCAATGATCTTCATCTTGAAATTGGTTGGTTCAAACTAATTGAACTAACCCGACTATATACATATATACACACTTATCTTCATTTAATTTTCTCCTTTATATTATGGAGAATTTTTTTTATGGTGCTTGACTTGGTAGAGGCATTGAGTGAGACACACAACATAGGTACCCAGCCCCGGGGATCAACAATGAGACCTTAATTATGAATCTCAAAACACTTAATCACTTGAGCCAGCCMACCAAAATATATATGGATTTGTTAGTATTAGTTTATTTGAATGTCATTTGTCAACTAGACGTTGAGCACAAACATTACATATTTAACTAATATTGGGTTGTAAAATGTGATTTTCAACGCAATACATACATACACACACACACACACACATATATATAATTACAAAACTTTTAATTCTTTTTACGTGTTTACCAAATTAATATGTAAATTATGAAGAGAAAGTGTGAGAAAAATGTATTTGTCTTGCCACTTAGCATTTGTATATGAGTAGGTATTAATTTATAACATAAAATGATCCAGGTGGATATCGGTGGCCACCCATCATTTCCAACTGGCTCAAAACCGTTTTCTGGCAATTTTGGTAATTTACTATTTTTAGCAGTTTTTAACATCCGAGGCCATTTTGAGGGCCCATATGAAGGTTTTTTTGGGATCAAGCTTCTCAATGATAGCCAAAGTCTTTGATTGAGACCCCTATATTAATCGCCTCAACGATACCTTTCCAATGAGCTATCATGCACCCCAAACGAAGATCGTATGCCAAAGTTACGCCCCTGGGAAGTTGACGCACTAAACTACCCAAAACGGGGTCCACACAACTGTTGGATTTTCATCTTTCGGGGTTAGGGTTTTGGATTTTCTTTATGATAAAAAGGCCTTTGGAGCCTCATTGTAAAATCATCTTCTTGCAAATGCGAGTAGCGGACACATCTCTTCTCAGAGATAAGCTGCCACCATTCTAGCGAGTCTTTCACTTTATATTTTTACAGTCTTTGTACATTTTCGCTCATTAATAGAAAATTGTGTATTATTGTATCACTATGTTTAGGGTTTCATCTCTGATACATTTATGTTATATTATTGGATATCCGAGATATCTCTGTACATATCTTTATTATATTTACGCTCTCATTTCGTGCCGAAAATAATCTGGATCATAATATAAAGATGTGAAAGAAATTAAAATGAAGAGAAGAGATAAAAAGATAAGAGTAATTCAATTAATAGATATTATTTTATTGGTTATAAATAGATATATTATTTTTATTGGGAGGATTTTGATGCGAGGAGAAGAGAGATTGATATGCCATTCGCTAGGGTCGGTCGTAATCCAAATCTAGGGTTTCCGCAGGTTTTTTTCCCTCTTACGAATGTATGATGTCATCCACGTGCAGATCTAGTACCATCTTATCTGATTTGATGGATGATGAAGAGGAGCTGGCGGATTTTACGAAATATCCACTTTAGGGAATAAATATTTCATCCTTGCCGATCACTTTCGACGCCTCGAGTCGTGTTGATTTCTCTGTTGAGGTCTACCTCTCACGTACCTCCCTTCCACTCTCTTTGAATGTCCCTAGATGTGCGATCTCCCCTACTTCTAGAAAGAGTGCCACTTCCCCTCCTCATGGCGATGGGACAACCTTTCTTCTGCCCTCAGGTGATCTTAATTGCCCACATCAGTCGTCAACTTGTGCATAATTTGTCGAATCTAATCCAACCTCCCTTGAGAATGATCGATTTGCACTTCCCACAAATCCTCATGATATTTTTGTCGCTGCGGATCTCTAGTGCTTGCCACCTGAAACCTCTAATTTATTCGTGTCAATCTCCACATAGACGGATGGATTTATTTGTAACTTTCTCTTTCAAGACCTATTCCATGGGAACCTCCCGAGATCTTTGTCCTCAACAACCTCTGTGCCCACATTTTCTGAAAAAAAGGTCAAGACGAAGCCTAGGCAATGTCTTAAGTGGAAGGTATGTATCACTAGTCTAGTTCTTAGTGAAGGCATCAATCTTAACAAAATTTCCAATATGCAATAGGAAACCCTAGTTGTTTGTTTCGCTCGTAAACAACTGTTAGAAAACACCCTCCAGAGATGGCCTCATAGACTTTCTCTCCAGTCTCGTGGTACAAACTAAAAAGTCTAGTTCTCATAAAGTGTTGGATGGATTGGACCTTTCGTTCAACAATAGTCACCGACAAAATCCTAATTGGTCATTGGTCTTTTAGAGCTCAATCCATTTTCTTGAAATGATGGACGATTGAAATTGATGCAACCATAGAATGAATGGAATTCACCCTAGTATGGGTCTTCCTCCCAGGCCTCCCCTTCATCTTCTGGTTTGATTAGGTGTTCAAGGAAATTGGAAACTCTGTTGGTTTCTTCTATGAAGCTGACCACTCCTTTCTTTCCTCCAAATATATGGGTATGGCTAGAATTCTAGTGGGGCTCAAGCTCTCTGAAGGACTGGCAAAGAATATCCACATACACTTCAATGGCTCCACCATAAATCAGACCCTAGACTACGAAGGCATTCCCTTTAAGTGCGGGTGATGCCATATCTATGGCCATATAGCAAGGGATTGTACAAAAGCAGAGAATTGACTTCACTATGTTAGAAGGATCTCAATATCTTGGAAGCGATAATTTTTTTTTCTCAAGGAGATCAAAAGAGGAATTATCCACTGCGGCACACCTCTCCTATCAAGCCTTTGGATCCCCCACTTTAGGCGAACGCACTTGCACCTCTTTTCAGCTTCGTTCCTAAAGATGAGCAACCAAGTAATACTTTTTTTTTTCCCTAGTCCACCTTTCTGATCAAAGGAATTCCTTAATTTAGTCTTTTAATTCCTTGTGGGGATATGCACCCAATCATTGACATACAACTCTGATCCTTGAGCACATTGATGATCCATCCCTCTGGTGGAGGAAGATTCTCTAGAAAATGAAGTGTCCAACAAAATAAAAAATCTTTATGTGGCTCCTTACGCATAGAGCTCCAACTTGGGGAAATATTCAAGAAAGGAATTTTGTAGGCCCTAGCTGTTGTGCTCTTTACAAGAAAGAAAATGAATCAAGCCAACATCTTTTTCTTCACTGCTCCTTCTCCCATGCGGTTTGGAATGATCTTCATATCTCTCTTAGATATCTCGCACAGTGGACAAGGAATTCGATAGAAAAAGATATGCAGACTTGATTCAACTCGCCGAATATCGCTCCCATAAAATCCCTCCCTCTTATGTCGGCCTGGGGCATCTGGCTAGCCATGAACCATGTCATCTTTGATGGACTAGATCCCTCCTCCTAATGATGTGCTATATCTTCTCTGGATATCTTGGAATATTTCCGATAAGTCACCCCTCACCCCCCAAGTCCCCCTCAACCTCCAAAGCCCTCTCACCCTACTCCCATCATTGAAACATTCGTCCCCTAGGATTTCTTTGATGGAGCTGCCCAGGGATCTCCTTCCATTGGTGCCATGGGGGTGATTCTTCATTCAAATGTCTCCACCTCCACATTTTTTGTTACAAATGTGGGGGACACCACAAATAATTTCAACAAATTCATGGCAGTAAAACTGTTGTTAATTCTCGCCAAAGAAAAAGGGATTTGTCACATAAACATCTATGGAGACTATATGCTTGTTATCAAATGCTTGAACGAAAGTCAATCTCTACACTCCTACACTTTGCAACCACTATTGGATGATGTCAGAAGACTCCTTCAGACCTTCTCACATTTCACTTTTTCACATGTCTACAAGACCTAGATCAAGGAAGCAGACCAACTCTCAAAAGTTGGACTGACAATGGACCAAGGATGTTGCAAAGTCTGGAAAAAGTGTCCGATTGGCTCCTTGAAATTTCTTCATGGCCCTTGGACCTTTGTTTGATTAACATGAATATTGGTGTATCTTCCTTTGAGGATGCATGCTATAATCTAAAAAATTCCTCATACTCAAGGATGTCAAATGGGATTCTTATAGCTCAGATCTTTTTGGGCCCCGAGGCATCTATTTTTTGTATATACTATGACATGGATTTTGAATATAAGCATTGTCTAACTGTTCTACGTTTTTGCCTTTTTCGCCATAATCCAATAACATATATCCGCATGAAATCACAATTTTCTATTGTTAAATTGTAATTATGAATCTAGAAATGGATTCAGTGTGCTGAAAAACCCTCGGGGCACTCGGATTATATAGAGTTAACCACTCAAATATGCAAATCCAACAAATTCCCGTCGGATTTCGGACAAAATTAAACAAAAAATATCATCAAAAAAGAGAAAAAGCGTTGAGCAATTAGACTATGGCTTGAATATATCCCCAACAATACCAATCATAGCTTCTAGCTATAAGAATTCTATGAACATATACTGATATAATTTTGTCATACTTTTTTTTCATGAGAAAAAAAATTTATTTTTATTCATATTTATTCATGAACAAAATAAGAGATATAAACAATTATTTATTGGATTAAGAAACAATATATTTTTATGTTTATCGTCCCCAAAATAGCCATAAATAGTTTGATTTGCTTCAACTAGAACAATATTAAATTGTTTGACTTTATATATATATGTATATGTTTATGTCTATGTCTATGTATTTGTATTGTTCGAACAATTCAACATAATGATTGAATTACTTTATATTAAAATATTTATTTCTATTTATTATCATGTTTCATATCCATGGCAATACCAATTGGAGCTTCTAGGTATAAGAATTCTCTTGTCATATGAATAAAATTACTTGCTATTTTTCATGGGAAAAAAAATATATTATTTTTATTCATATTTATTAATAAAGAAAATAAGAGATATGGACAATTATTTATTGGATTAATTGAATTACTTTATATTAATCCTAAATAAATAAAGGATCCCTTATCTCATAAATAAGGGAGTCTCGTACATCAATTTAACGTCTACTAGCTAAGCTCTAAACTTAAATTAAATTATTAATATTAGTATTATATCATGTCTTGTATTTTCAACATTTTAAAACAAATTATACAATTTGCAAATAAGCTATATATTATATATATTATCCCAACAATATTTTCTCTAAGACCAAATTAAACAAACTACAAAATCACTTAAAATATCTAAGTTTGACCTCAACACTATGTACTTTTATATGCCTATTATCAAGAAGGTGTCATTTCTGAGGTGTTGGCTTAGTTGGTTAGTGCACGGTCTTTAAGGCTTTGCATTAACTTTCAAAGTCACATGTTTATGTTTATTATCATGGTTGGAGAAATATCACTTCATAATGAGGAAGATGTGAGATGTGATGCATTGCTTTTGGTGTCTATACATACAACATATATGCAACTTCTAAATGTTTCAATCAAATATTGAAATGCATTAATTTTACCGTATGCAATTTGTAAATGATTCAATCAAATATTGAAATGCATTAATTTTACCATATGCAATTTGTAAATGATTCAATCAAATATTGAAATGCATTAATTTTATTGTTTTTTTCCAATGGGAAAATTTCTCCATTATATTGATATATAATGTATTCTCTGAACAAATATTACAAAGCAACTGAAAAGGATGTTAAAAAGATAAGAAAAAAAACTTTCGCCTACAGTGGTCTCTCGACGTATAGAGGGTGGAAAATTCATAGGAGTGGTTGTGGCCAGAAGTATTAGGAAGGAACTATAAAGAAGATAGCTAGACTAGCTAAGGAAAATATAGATTTCTACTAGATCGAGAAAGGAGAGTAAGAAATTAGATGTGTGGGACCAAAAAACCACATTGAAGTGTGAAGCATAAATTCAAAAAGTTTTATAAAATGAGGAGGGCCCTCATGCCCATCAATCCAGTGATTAAAAGATATGATGCCCACTTTTTCTAGAGAGCCGCCTTTGATAGTTGGTCTGCTGGAATGTTATGCTCTCGATAGATGTGAAAATAACTGAGATTTTTGAAGGTGAGTTGGAGATGTTTGATTCTGTCTTTCCAAGCTGTAAGAGTGATTGCTTGAAGGTCATTCATGTTGTTTAACCACTCGATGATAGTCTTGGAGTCCCCGAGAATTTGGAGGGAGTCAATATGTAGTCTAGAGGCCAAGTATAGTGTGGCCCAGGTACCCAATAGTTCTTCCCTGATGTTGGTGCCCGGGCCACAATTGAAAGTCCATTTGTAGATTTATTTTTTTGTGATCCTGATCAATCCTCCCGTGCCACTCTGCTTGCCATTAAATTGTGCAGCACCATCAAACCAACCGGTTGGAATGTCCTCTAAGTCAGGGATCTTCTTGTTGTTCTGTGGTCTTTTTTTGTTAGAGTGAAGCTCATTCCAGATTTTAAGAAAGCCAAGTGTTTTGTGAACAACAAAGTCAATAGAGGGAAATCCATTTTCGAAAATTGTGTGATTCCGGATCAACTAGATTAACCAAGCAGTCAGTGAAGGAAGATGTAAATGGTTGTGTTCTCTATGCGACCAATAGTCAAAGCAATCAAAGAGATTTGTCCCATCCCACTTGGTTTTAATATTAAGAGTCAAATTGATTGTTTTCAACATCTGTATGTATAACCAAAGTCGATGTAACTTGCCAATGCTCCAATGATTAGTACTAAATGTATTGCTTTCATCATCATGTTGCAATTGATAAAGACATATGTAGTGTGCTAAATCTATCTACAACATATATTATGCATGGATTTCAACACATTATTTTTTCCAAGGAAATGTACTCGCGAAAAACCCTCTGAATACTTCTCCATGTTCCATGGATGGTAAGCGAGGTAAATCCTCAATCCCAATTA
The DNA here is from genome assembly GCA_009831015.1 of Picea engelmannii. Lineage (NCBI taxonomy): Eukaryota > Viridiplantae > Streptophyta > Pinopsida > Pinales > Pinaceae > Picea > Picea engelmannii. Next base: position 565,621 of record ML777479.1, read on the forward strand.
TATAGCCTCGCCCCGGAAAAATCAAAAGAATCAAACCTGTAACCAACAACAAACATTAACGTCTAAAAATGTGATACCTCTCGGCACTTTAAGACTTAAAAAGTGATACCTCTTAGCACATTGATTCCATCTTTACAATATGTCAAAATTAGTTAATTAAAATAAATACAATTTAATCATCGTTTTATGTTAAACATTAAATAAATGAATTAAAACTTAAAAGCACAAAGCAAAAATCTTTTCATATCCCACTTAGCTAACAAACTTTATTACATAATAAGCAAGGCTTTCCAAAGGCCCATAAAAGTTTTCTAATAACCCTAAAAAGTCTTTTAATAACCCATGTTTAACTAAATATTTCCATAACATATTAACTTGTATGAGTTCAATAACCAAGCTTAACTTAAAAGAAAATATTGTATGAGTTCAATTACCAAGCTTAACTAAATACGAGAAAAACATTTTTGAAAATTATTATAATAAATAAAATTCACAGTTTCACTCTTCAATATGTCTTATAAGTTGAGACATTCTATTTAAATGTAACTTCAAATCTTATTAATTATTCATTAAAAAATCCATTCAATAATTGAGGGTTAAATTGTAAACAATCCAATTGCTAGGTTTGAATATGGATATGATTGTTACTAATTATTTAATTCAAATTTTGAGATAAAATATAAAATATGAATACTCAATTAAATCTTTATTAAAATTTAAATAAAATAATATAATTATAATGTATTTTTATTTTTATAAGAAATATCTTTGTGAGGCAAGCATTTCAATCATTGGTACAAATTGTAAAAATATTGAAATCTACTACGAAACCCACATTTTAATTAAATATATGTGGGTGGGGTTTTAATAGAGAAACTTTAAATAAAGTTTTTCTATTAAAACCCTCACCTTAATTAAATATGTTAACAAAAATTGATAATTAACAAATATATTTAATTTTTTTAATAATTTAATTCAATTTTAATTAATAATAAATATCAATATCACTTTAATCAAATATGCTATCAAAAATTGACCAATTAACAAATATATTTAATTTTTTTAATAATTTAATTCAATTTTAATGAATAATAAATATCAATATCTTGTCGTTCAAAACCATATTTAATATATATATATATATATATATATATATATATATATATATTTTAGAAATCTAAACAAAAAAATCTATTGTTTAAAATCACAAACAAAATTTAAAATAATAAACTATTTATTTCAAATTTCAAAGAAAAAGTCACATAGTAGAGGAGAATAATAAAAGTCTAAGATAATAAATTATCTGTTTCAAATTTCAAAGAAAAAGTCTACATAGGAGAGAATTTGTTTTGTTTTATTAAAATTTCCAAATAAAAAGTCGTCATGGTAAAAAAATATTGTTTTTTTTTGTAACAATTTTATTTAGTTGTCTTTCTTTTATTTAGCATTGCTTATTTTATATGTTTAACTAATTACTAGTTTTATATGTTTAAATAACTAGTAGTTTTAATTATATATATATTTTATATTTATAATTATTTTATTAATTATAATTAATTTATTAATTAATTTATAATTTGAGTGGGTTTATTGATTAAAAATATGTGTTTACTCTTAAAATGTAATTCAAATCTAAAGGAGAGAAGGATATGTACATTTCTATAAATTTTAATAGTCAAATCTCTCATACACCAAATTGATAAATAACTTAGCTCTGACCTTAAAAATAGATTATATATATATATATATATATATATATATATATATATATATATATATATTTCAACATCATTTAGACATCTAAATCGTCTCTTTAAAAAAAGTTAAAACAATTTTGTTCAATATATTAAAATATTACTTAGTCGTTTAAGTTGTTTATGATAAACCTTAAATTCGTTGAGACATAAAACTATGTCAACAACAAAACTCAAAGCTATTATAATAATATATTCATTATGAGTTGAACATATCATATATCAGAATAGAAGTTATAATTGAGTAAAATAACATTTCATCACATAATCACTTAAATTAAATTAAATTAATATAAAAAATAATATGTTAAAACTATAAATATAATTTTATTTTTAATAATATATATTTAAATATTTTTTCACTTATGTTATATTGTTCAAGACAAAATATTATTATATTAAAATTTTAAATTTAAATTTATATGAAAAGATTGAAAATGATATTGTTCTATTCTTTAGGGTTATTTAAATCCTATTCTCTATGATTATGCATTAATGTGTTATTAGTCCCCGTTGAAAGCGAAGATGGACTATAGCGATCCATAATTCATTGACTTCATATTAGTTTGTCCTTTGATCAAAAATATTTGCATAATATCTATTGTTGGAACTAGGGAACTAAAAACAATGATTTTTATTTAATAAAAAATACCATATATGTCATGATCTGATTGGATAACAGATTGGAGGTCTTATTGCCAGCTTTGCTATTCCCAATGTTTGATATGTTAGTATATCCAAAGTTTTTTGATCATATACAACCTTTTTGAGTTGTTATTTTTTTCTTGAAATGTTTGGATATCCAAAGTTTTGAAGATAGATAGTGAATTTTTTATTAGTTGACTTCATATTAGTTTGTCCTCTGAATAATTTTTTTTTTACATAGCCTTTATTGTTCGAACTATTGTTACTATTTTTTTTATTGTTAAAAAATAATATAATAAATGTTTTTTCGTACATAAGAGACCTGCCACACTGCATTCTTCTTAAATGTTTATAGAGCAGTTCTGTCAGACTTAAATGTTTACCTAACAGGCCTCATAGCCTTAAATGTTTACCTTTTTTTTTTGTAAATAAGATAGTATAAAAAACCTTCCAAAATCAAAGATTACAAAACCATCACTTTGTTCCACACTGTAAACACTGAGCTGCCCCAAGGGGAAACCAACTCAGCCAGTCGAACAATTTCATAGTTCAAGTCTTAAACTGTTAGTCATAACAAGTCTTAACAAAAAATTATTACAAATGGACCTTTCTACTGAGATATAGCAAAAAAACGAAATTGAGCCCCCTAAGGGTGACCAACTTGACAGTAATTGACACGGATTATCACTATAGCATCCATGAGGCAAAACAACAGTTATACAACCCTCCAACCGAGAAAAATAAAAGAGACACATGTGCATGTCAAGTGGTGGGGATGTAGTGCAACCACGTGTCCTTGGAGGTGTCGCCGAGTGTTGGGTCCTCGAGAGGAGCAGGCTCCTCCTCGACTGGTGTCACATCCTCATGCTTGATTGGTGGTGCGTCCTCCTCCTTGACTGGTGAAACGTTCTCCGAAGTCCCAAGTGGTGGAGCTCGTGCCAAGACTGGTGGCTCAGCCTCTACTGCATGCGCTTCTCCTGCTGAGGGGTGGTGGGCATCCTGCATTACTGAAAGCAATTGCAGGAATTGCATTGCTTTCACATCCAAAATCTCTAGGCGAAACCGTAGATCATCCAAGTCCTGTCGTAACTCAAAGACCAAGCCTTGTAGCAATGCCAGGCCTGCTTGCAATTCAAATTCAGAGTCAACGCAAGAGTCAGTGCGAGAGTGAGGTTACTGATGTGAACCTTGGCTTGCATCATGGCCATCACCCTGAGAGTGAGGACCGAGTAGCAGGGCATGGGGTGACTGGGAAGGCGAGTGGGCTGACAAATTGGGAGGAACCACTGGTACTGACTGCGAAGTGGAGGCCAAATCTCCCAAGGGGCCTGGGTTAAATCCCAAAGAAGTCCCCAAGAATTCAAACCACTCCAAACTGCAAGCAAAAGGCGACGAGAGGGGCGGGAGGCTGTTGGGACTATGGATTGACTGTGCCAGGGAGGAGGACGAGGAAGGCAATGAGGAGGAGGAGCCGTGGGAAGGTGCAGGCGGGGGGTAGAGGGCCAGACGCGGTCGGCTGGGCTATCATGCCAAGCCTCATTTGGACTTCCGCCTTTGTCTCGACATCTCTGAGACACGGTGAGGGCGGAAACAACCAGGAGAGAATGATAGTAGGCGTAGGAGTGACTGAGGGGAAGGCCGAGCTCTAGAGAAATTAGCCACAAGAGAATGAGACGTCCAATGCACCTTGTGCAATTCATAGTAACTGAATCACTGGTTCCATCCATTAAACCAACACACGCACAGAGTAAAATCATAGCAATCGTGCTGGTCCATCGAGGGGACGGGTAGCTAGAGCAGGGCACACTGAGATCAATGGAGCCCTGTCTCATACAAGGAGGAATTAGTAGCATTAAGGTGGCGGGAGGGGGAGGCATGGGACCATCACATGGCTGATGCCGCAATGACTCTCTCCTAGATGTTCCTCTTGACAAGTGGCTCCCACTATCACCCCATCCGGGGTTCAAATTTGAAGGACATGGGGGTGGGCTTTGATCCACTTATGTGTGCACAGGTCACGATACCATTTAATATAGTATCTCTGGGTGCAACCACACATTCGACCACTACCTCAAGGTGTCCCCATGGCTTCAGGTTAGGCCCTCACAGGAATTGAACCTTGTCCAATGGTGAAAAAATCCTCGCTTTCCACCATTGGATCCAACCCCTTTGGGCACCTTAAATGTTTACTTAACAGGCCTATTACAATACATTTTCTTCCATTTTTTTTTTATGCAATGTTCTCTGCAGTGAATATGGGCAATATTGTTCTTCAGCGGCATTGCTGGTTCACTGGTTCATGCTTGCTTCTTGCTTGTTCACTGATTTGTTATTTGCCTGTTGCTGTTGTTCTTGTTTTCTTGTTGGTCTTATTGCAGTTTGCACGCTTGGGATTTTGCAACTGCGGTTGGAACTGCCTTTCCGTCGTTCCCCATTGACGGGCGGGTTTGGGTGCCATGTTTAGATTTTCTTTCTATTTGCAGTTTGCAGGTGGGAAATTTGACTACTGGGGATGCCTGGGTCAAAATCCTCTTGCATAACATCTTTGTATGTGAGGAGAAAATATGATTTCCTTTTCCTATGAGTCACTGTGGCTGTGATGGAGGTAGGTTCCTTGTCAAACATTGGCCTTTTGTCGTTCCCCATCGACGGGCGGGTTTGGGTGCTGTGATTAGCTTTGCTTGCCATTTCCAGTTTGCAGGTGGGAAATTTGAATACTAGGGATGCATGGGTCGAAATAATTTTGTAGAACATCTTTGTATGTGAGGAGAAAATATGATTTCCTTTTCCTATGCGTCAATGTGGCTGTGATGGAGGTAGGTTTTGTGTCGAACATTGACGATCAGGAATGAGATGAAGACAACATTACAGTCCTACTTCTCTGGTCGTAGTAATCACATACAAAGATGGACTGTAAGAGGATTTTGATTGTTCCCAGTATTGAAAAATACCAACCGTGAAAACCACACCTTTCTTAATTGCTTGCACAATGACAAGCCTTTGGACGGTCCTGGCAGCTTTGAATTTTACCTGACAGGTCTCACAGCCTGAAATATTTGGTTAACAGATGTGTTACAATACATTTTCCTCCAAATTTTTTGATACAATCTTGTGTGCAGTGAATTTGGCTAATATTGTTCTTCACCGACATTTCTGGTCGGCTGGTTGGTGCTTGCTTCTTGGTTCGTTGGATGCTGCTTATTGTTGTTTGATTCAACTTTGCAAGGTTCAGGTCCTGCAGCTGCAGTTGGGCCTTTTGGTGCTTCTTCACTGGGTTGTTATTTGATGCTTGCTCTTGTTTGCTTCAACTTTGCAATGTTGGGGTACTGCATCTGCAATTGGATCTGTTGTTACATGGTTTTACAATTGGCTCCCCAGAAAATACTATTAAGATAAAATAATATGCAAAATTTTGTAGTGGATGTAAATAACATCTGTTATGAGTTGAACCAGAGTTTGTCGGGCTCCAACTATATTTCATAGTTGACAATGTTTTTCCCATAGTTAATGTCTTTCTATGGCTTCATAGTTATGAGAGTAAGTGTTGTTGTGTGAGCGATAAAGTTCTTCTCTCCCTTTATTTTTCCTCTTGTAAACTTGCCCGTTTTTCCCTTTTGTTTTTCCTCTCTATTATGCGTTTCTGGTTCTATACTTTGCCATGTTTCTGTGGTCGCGGGTTCCCGTGGTGGCCAATTGACAAATCGTCAACTTCATCTATATCTTCACATCACGAGTCCGTCGACCATCATTCGTTTGCATATTTGGCCAATTTCTTCTAAACTTGCCCATTTCCCCCTTTTGTTCTTACCCTCTATTATGCATTTCTGGTTCTATACTTTGTCACGTTTATGTGCTCGTGGGTTCCCGGTGTGGCGAGCAGACAAATCGTCATCTCCATATATATATATTCACATCACGAGTTCGACCAACCGCCGTTCGTTTGCATTCTTAGCCAATTTTATGAACGCGGGTTCGCAGATAGGTGCTATCGAACTTTGGTAACCCGTGTTGGGGGTATACATCTTGGACCCAAAAATTCTGTACTCTACAATTCGACCCCAAACTCCTCGAACTCGCAACCCTGCCTCTAACTACGATGACTCCGTCTGTCTGACCTGCCTTTCCATACTTAGTCGAGTCTTCAAAGTTTCGCGGGTTCATGCACTCCCGGGTTCAGAAAAGTTTAAAAGCATTTTTTGCTCTCCTCCATTCTCACCACCTTCCGCCCTTCCCAATGCACATCAATTATGCTTTTACTAGTGACAACCGACAAGACAAGTTCAAAAATATCGGGTTTAATAAGCGGAAAGCTCGAGGACATCTCCCATTAAAATGCATAAACAGGGGAATATTATGGGATTTGATAATTTTTTTTTGCATCCATTTTGAATTTGCAAACAGTGTTGGCTATTTTAGTTTTTTATAGAATCATCATAGTAACAATGCAATATTGTACTACCACACTACCATCAATGAACGTGTCATCCACAGATGCTTTGACATCATGTCCCTCTTTAATACTGTGCATATGTTACAGGTTGTCATATTTGAGAATCTGCTTGCATATGGGAATGTTAACTCGTGCTATTAGTGACTATTCAATGAACATATTCGAAAATATTGGCATTAATAAGAGAAAATATCGAGAGCATCTTCCATTAAAATGATTTAAACCAAAATCTACGGAAGATTATACTATCATCCTCCAACGTAGATTTTAAATACTTATTCCCATTTCTCTCTATGATCGAAGAGTTGGGCTTTAAGGTGCCTTCGTTGTAATTTTCCTGGTCATGGACATGTAAGAAAACTTAGAGATGCTATTCAGGCCCAATTGAAGGATGAGGGAATTGTTTTATGTGACGTTAGCTTTGAGCGAAAAAAAACTCTGTTAGCCAATAGAAACTCAGACAGGAAAAAACAAACAAGTATCGTCTGATTGGTGTTCTCCCTGTATTCAATGATTTGGTTGGTTGAAAAGCCTGCCTGAAGATTTGTGTGTTGATATTCTTTGTTTTCTTACTGGGAATTGGAAGGGACTTTCAGGTCACCTGCAAAATGCTCAATCGTTGAAGTATATAGTTTCTTCCAACAAAACAAATTTGGCAAGTGTATCAAATTCTGCAGAGCACACAAGAATTTATCTTTCGTCAGAGGAGTCGCACATACCGTTGCTTGCAAAATGGTCTGTAATATTTAGAAATGACGCGAAATATTACTCCATTCACAAATATACTTAGAGGGAAATTATAAATTTGGATCGTCGTGAGTATGAGAAATTGTATGGGTGGTTTAATCAACATCCTAAAATTACAGAAGTTTCTATTTCAAAGTTTGTTGAGCTACTTCTGGGTGTGGTAACAGACTTGACAAAAAGTCATATTCTTTATCAAACTTTGTTCATTGTCCTTTGAATGTAGTAACAAACTCCATATACAATCAACTTTCTATCACTATTGCACATTTTTTTTACTATTCCTATGCATATGATTGCATTTGGGTCGATGAGCTTGCCCCTGTTTGCACAAATATTCTCCTCTTACTTGAAGGTGGGTATATAACCAGGGAATGACGCTCTCAAAACTTTCTAATGCCTACATTGACATGTAACTGGAAAAAGTTAATGGGAAGGAATTCTGGATTATGGACTTTGCAACACTTTCTGAGGATTACTTTATACTACCACCTTCTGCAAGAAGTTTCGCGTGTTCAGGTAATGATTTGGTTTTTGAAAATCACCTTTTATTACCACCTTCATGTAGTCATTTTATTTCATTCTTTAGAAGAGACCTTAATATAGTGGTGTATTCCAGATATGTTTCGACCTAATGTTAATCTTCCTGCTGTTTCCCTTGCTTCGGATAAGGAAAACACATTTCTTCTGTTGCAGCTGATCCGATATTTGAAAAAAAAAATGCTCGAACAATACAATTTTTTATTTTTTAAAATATAGAACAATGTATTTTTTGAACACACGACTGTTCAAAAAGTTTTAGGATTTGTTTGTGATTCACGTCCTTCAAGGATGTTAATTAATCACACAATTAATATTGCTTGTGCCAATGCAATTGAGCCGTCGTCCACTATGGCAATTGCATTAACACTGCAATGTCAGATAATAGATGTCTGACATGTACCTAATGTGAAGGTCATTATCGCACAAGACACACAACATCCAAAGATTGATGGCCTCAAAGAAACATTGTAGTTGTCGTGAGAAAGAAACACTAAAGTCGATGTTCTTTGCAGGTCTGAAAATCCTGCAGTCTAAGTGCTTTGACAATGACAACCCTGCTTGTTCACTGCATTGCCGCATTGCATTCAATAGCACCGTTCCCATTGCCACTGCCAATGTCAATGTCCGAAGCCGAAGCTATCTGGAGCTTGGGGTCACCACCCGTGTGGATGCTTGAAGGTGAAACTACTTTGAATCTAGGATCACGACTTCTTACACTTGACATTAGTATCATTAGTGATCGAAATTTGATTTTATGTCGAGTCTGTTACTGCATCCATAGGTCGCTCAACACTCCTTGACATAGAAACCGGCTGTCTCTCAACTCTGTTACAACTTTGGCATAAACCGTTATGTAATTTTAGAATGTTGATTCAAACGCGCATACAGTTTCTCATGTTTGTGGGTATCCAATTTTATAATTTCGTTCTGAGTGTATTCGAGCATGGAGTGATATTTGGCGTCACTTCTGAACATTCCAGATCATTTTTTTGGGCTTCCATGTCTGCCACCCTTATGACGAAAGATATATTTTGATGTGATCTACATCATTTGATACACTTGCTAGATCTGTGCTATTGGAAGAAGTTATGTACTTCAATAGAGGAACATTTTGCAGCTAGCTTGGACGTCCCTTCCAATTTACAATAATAAAACAAAGAAGTTCAACATACAAATCTTCAGGAAAGATTTTCAACCAAACATATGATTGAATACAGGGAGAATAGCAGTCACACCATAGTCGATTTTTTTTTTGTCTCAACTTTTGTTGGCTAATAGGATTTGTTTCGCCAAAGATGACGTCACATAAAACCAGTCCCTTGTCTTTGAATTGGGCCTGAATTGCATCTCTAAGTTTTCATAGATGTCAATGATCATGAACATTACAAGGATGACACCTTAAACTCCAAGTTTTCGATGACAGAGGGAAATTAACACTTAATAAAGTATGGAATGTTGAATAACCAACCAATGCAGGCATAACATATCTAGAAGAGACAAGCTATTAAAAAATCCGGGATAGATCTAGTTGGAAGCACCAATGAAGTCCAAGACCCGAAATTGATACTCAACTCGTTTTTTACGAATAAAGCATTTGATGGTCAAGTTGAAATCTATGAAAGACTGTCCACAAGCTTCATTATTGTACATATTTGTTTTTTTGGGTTGGCGGCAGGCCCAATCACAGTCATTGTGGCAAATAATCTCAGTTGTATTTTGTAACCCAACTTATTTGAATATAGAATATTTGAGGTTTTTGTATGGTGTTTTCCAATCTCTGGTATTGTTTTTAATTTCATTTTGTACTTTTTTTTTTTGTGTCATTAAACATGGACGACAAGCTTTTCTTTCTGCTGCCCAACACTCCGATTTAAATAAAGGCTACTATGTTCTCTCCTTACATTTTACATCGAATAATAATTTGTCATAGGCCATATTTATGTGGCGCCCGCCCTATACTTAAAGAAAGAAATGGAAGGACCCGTCCTGCTTTCGTTCTTCGGGGTGCTGTAAATAGAATGAATTAATGACTATTACAACAAGGCAACTCAAGTGTTGATGCCATGTCCCTGTTCAATATTTTTCATATATTGCATCTTCTTCTATTTGTTAATATCTGTGCATATAAAAATGTTGCGTCATATGTACGTCCATATATTGCAGTTTTTTTTCTTTTTATTGCTTATGGGTTTCAACGAAATTTGCGAACCAAACAACATCCTGCAAATTGGAAGATGATTTACATTTGGACCATAAACAATCTATTAATATATATTAATATGAATACTATTGGAATAAATATAAAAACTTTCTCTTTAAATTTTCCCTGTTTTCTCCCCCTCTATTATCCCTTTATGGTTCTATATTTAGTCGCATCTCTATGATCACTGTTACAGGTATGAAATAACTGAGAGGGGGGGGGTGAATCAGTTATTGTAAATTATTAACAATTTCTCTCAATTTTATCTTCGAATCATTAATCTTAATGGCAGCAAGTCTTTACTGTGAAAACCAGTGTTATAAACAT
>ML777479.1:583442-600671 GCA_009831015.1 Picea engelmannii
CTTCCAACAGTCGTGTTTCAGCATTCGTGTTGCAGCAGTCGTGTTTCAGCATTCGTGTTGCAGCAGTCGTGTTTCAGCATTCGTGTTGCAGCAGTCGTGTTTGTATAAACAATCTTGATCATCTGCGTCATTCTTCTGTTGTATCCATCAATGACAACCTTAACCATCTGCGTTAGCTTCTGTGTTCCAACGCTGTTTCAGCACTGTTTTTCAGCGTCTGTGTTTGCATTTGTGTTGCAGCATGTTTCAGCATCTGTTCTTCATAAACAATCGATTGCCATCAATGACAAACTTGATTATCTGCGCCTTGATCATCTGCGTCATCTCTGTTGTAGCCATATTTCCAACAATCACGACCTCCTGGATTCGTGGATTGGCAGATGCTTATCTTTATCTATATCTTCACACCATGAGCTCGACCGACCGCGGTCCCTTTCAATACTTAGCCAATTGTATGACCATTGGGTCCCAGGTTTGCGGTATCCAACACTTATGTCCCATGTTCAGTCATATACATCTTTCACCCAAAGAACTTCCGTGATTTGCAATTTATGATTTTACTAGTGAGAACTCACCAGGGGTTTGAAAATATTGGCATTAATAAACGAACAATAGATGTTGTTCTGTGAGATACTTAGCCCTTTTTCCCTTTTCTTCTTCCCGTCTATTATCGCTTTCTGGTTATATACTTAGTCGTCTTTCTATGATCGTGGGTTCCAGGGTTGGAAGGCTGAGATATCTTCATATCCATATATATCCTCACATGAGAAACCTAAACGACCGCTATTCCTTTCCATACTTGGCTAATTTTATGGCCACGGTTGCCGGGTTGGCGCTTTCGAACTCTGCTGCTTCTTGTTCCATGATATACATCTTGCACTCAAAACTTTCGTGATCTACAATTCCATCACAGACTCCTCGAACTTGCAAGCTTCACTCTACCAGGGTTCACAAATGTTTCAAAGTATCTGTCGCTCCCTTTCATCCCCACTAACTTCGCGTCCTTCCCAATATACATTAACTATGGTCTTACTAGTGACAACTGAACATATTGGTACGAAACAATTGGCACCCAGACCTCCGCCATATACAAATTGACTACTAGACTCTGACATTGTCCTCTCTTTCGTGTTACACATTATGCATTCAAATGTTTCGAGCGCTACAATTTGACCGTCGGGGCTTCACGTCTTCTAGGGAGACCTTGTCACTCTATTTTGGATCCTCGCGTTGGCGGGTTCATGAAATCTCCAATTCCTAGTCACTATTTCCTGTTCCGGCCATCCTCGTACTTATTTCCAAATATGCAACACCAAAGGTTTAATACTAAAACTCCATCATGGAACAACCGTAAAGATCGTCATTAATAAACAAAAGTCTCGAGGACTAACCATCCCTATAGAACTTGTCCAGAAACATGCAGAGAAGTTCTTGCCAGGTAATGTGAAAGCTATTACAAATTTCAATATATTAATGAACACAAGCCCGGGCCAACGTTTCCCTGTTCCATACTTGGACACTTTTTCGATTGAGGGTTCCCAGATTGACGACCTCAAAATTGTGTTTCGAATCTTCAGTGACTTGCAAACAGTGCCCAAAGTTCCGTGATATACAATTTGTCCGCTGGAGCCCCGTCACGAGCTCGACCGTCCACCGTTCCTTTCAATACTTAGCCCCAAGTTGGATGTATCTTCATGACATTGTACATTTACTGTGTATCGAGTCCGGCCTACTGTTTCCCTGTTCCATACTTAGACACCTTTTCGATTGCGGGTTCCCAGACTAGCGGGCTCATGATTGTGTTTCCAATGTTTCGCGACTAGAAAACAGTACCCAGAATTCCGCGATATACAATTTGTCCGCAGGAATGCACCATCATGCCCTCTTCCATGTTACACGTTCTGTGGTCAACACTACTGAGAGATACAATTTGACCCTCGATCCCTCACCTCTGCTGGTTGTATCTTGTAGCCCTATTTTGAAGCATCACCAACCGCTTTCGATAATTAGCCATCCCTTAATTGTTGTTCCCTGTCCCTTCAACCTTCCTACTTCTCTCTAAAAATGCAATTGGCAAGCTTTAATGCTAGCACTTCGTCGTGCATGAACCTTAAACATGTAATTAATGAGTGAAAGGATCGAGGTGATCTCCGACACTTTTTCCATATACAAATTGACCATCAGACTCCCATATCATCCCCTCTTCCCTGGTACACATTTTGCACTCAAGTTCCGAGACATACAATTTGACCCTCGGGGAGTCACGTCTCCTCGAAAACCATTGTCACCCTAATTTGTCCACTGGAATTACTCGTCACGAGCCCGACCGTCCTCCGTTACTTTCAATACTTAGCCCCAAATTGGTTGTATCTCCATGACATTGTACATTTATTGTGTATCGAGTTCGGCCTACCATTTCCCTGTTCCATATTTAGATACTTTTTCGATTGCGGGTTCCCGGACTAGCGGGCTCAGGATTGTGTTTCCAATGTTCCGTGACTAGCAAAAACTACCCAGAGTTCCGCCATATACAATTTGTCCATAGGAATGCACCATCATGCCCTCTTCCGTGTTACAGGTGTTGCGATCAACACTCCCGAGAGATACAATTTGACCCTCGGGCCCTCACCTCTGCTGGTTGTATCTTGTAGCCCTATTTAGAAGCGTCACCAACCACTTTCCCCTGTCCCCGCCACCTTCCTACTTCTCTCTGAAAATGCAATTGGAAATATTTAATGCTAGCACTTCGTCCTTCGACCACTTTCCATACTTGCCCATTTCATAGAATCTCTTTTGCGGTTCCTCGGGTTGGCGGGTTCATGAAATCTCCAATTCTTTGTCACTGTTTACTGTTCCCGACTAAGGTTTAATGCTAATAGTTCATCATGTAACAACTGTACAGACCGTCATTAAAAAGCAAAAGCATGGTCGAGACAGTGAAATTTAAATGAAGCTCGACTCCTCGAGTTTAAATTAATTTATGTTCTGTTATTTTCTCTTTTCTGCCCAGAGACATGCAAAAAAGATCTTGCCACGCAATGGTATATATATTACAAGTTTCAATATATTAGCAAAAATGAATCCACCCAGCCGTTTCTTTATTCCATACTTGAGCCACTTTTTCGATTGCGAGTTCCCGGATAGGCAGGCTCACATTTGCACTTCCATTGTTCCGTGTCCTGCAAACATTACCCAGACTTCCGCGATATACAAATTTCCCTCTGGACTGTCCCATCATGCCCTCTTCTATGTTATGTGTTTTGCACTCAAAAAGTTTCGAGACATGCAATTTGACCCTCAGGCCCTCACTTCCAATGGTTGTACCTTCTAACCCTATTTTGAAGCCCACCCGACCACTTTTGATAATTAGACACTCCTTAATTTCTCTTTCCCATCCCCACGACCTTCGTACTTCTTTCTTAATATGAAATTAGTAACCTTTCATGTTAACAACTCACCATGCAGGAACCGTCAACATTGTCATTAATGAGCAAAATGCTCGAGGAGATCTCCCATTAATACACATTAAACCAAGATCTATAGAGAGTTATATTATCCCTTTCGATTGTTCATCTCAAACACGGGTCATCACGTTGGCCCGTTCAGGAAATCTCTAATGCTTAATTCCTCATTGCAGTGTCCACCATGTTCGCACTTCTATGTATGCAATTACTAGTCTTTAATGCTAACATCACATCATGCAACAATCGTCGAAATTGTCATTAATGAGAGAAAGTCTCGAGGAGATCTCCCATTCACACGCATTGGACCAAGATTTGCGCAGGGTTATATTATCCCTTCCAACTCTTCATTTCAAACATCGTCTGGAGCAAACAAAGGTTCTTGCAAACTTATGGCAGTAACTCGACGACAGTTCTATGGAAATACAATGAATATCTTCAGACGTCAGGACCAGAACTTCTAGTGGTCCAGGGCATACTCTTACTATTCATCCGTTTTCGCCCAGAATGAAGTGATTTGGACCTTTGGAATCGCTCGTGCAGGCTGCGTCCCTCAGGTTTTTGACTGTAAGGAGGTGGTATCTTGGTGCAGCGAAAAATATATTTCAAGCCAAAGAATTATTCCACTGCACGACCATTCTCCTGTTTCTTTGTCACCTCAGGTCTTCCGCAAGATGTTAGGATTGCCGGAGCCAACATTGAGCTTTAGAGGACAAGACTGCAAGAAGTTCCTAGAAAAAAATGACAATGGGTTGGACATCTTACTCGAGTTCCTCGAAGACCCGACAACAGTTCCTGAAGATATCACAAAGTTGCAGGTAAGTTCCTTTAGAAATTCATTCCGGAAAATTTCTTGGTTGTTTACAAGAATAACGAGATAGGAATCCACAACAAGCATTTCCTGTATAGTTATTTATATTTTGTACTTCACAGTCAAGGAACAATTCATTTTCAATTGGGGGAAGCTAATTCCATTAAAATATGTTCCCAGCTATCACGATTCAAAGAATCGAATAAATTTTATATGTCATCCTACTTGATTTCCACAATAGGGCATTGTTGTCCGTTTCCAAAACTGTCTCTTTCCAAGAAAATAAACTATGAATTCTACCCAGTAACATTCTGGTACCAAGCCTTGTGGAGGCACATGACCTCCCATTGTTTTTATGAGGTTTTTGATGACTTTGTCTCAATTTTCAAAGATTTATTGTTAGGAAAGGGTGCTCCCCAGATGTCTGACCAGGCAACCAAGTTTTTGGACAGGAAGGGGACACTTGAACAAAAGGAAAATTACAGTGTAATAATGGTCTTTGGCTCCAAGGAAAATCCTGCTTTCCTTCCATGCCACATCACAGACAAGATGTTTGTTGCAGAAATAACAAGGCAATACAACCACTGGTTGCATTTTTTCCATGACAAGAAAAAAAAATAGTTCATTCCTCTTCCCTGGAAAGTTGGGGACTTCGTGTGCAGAAACATCGACAAGATTGATGAATTTGTAGGCTATTTCAAGAACTTGAACCTAACATATGATGAAAGTCTAAAAGGGTTCGAACCTAATGAGATTTTTTGAGAAAATTTACTATTAATTGGCTTTAGCAACGCTTTTGTCCATAGAGGCCTGACCAAAGATAGAGACGGTGATGAAAACACTCCTGCTTATGACGATTGCGACGTAGAGACATTGCAAAGCACAACTGAATTATACAGACAACAAGGAAAAGTATCCGGTGAGAAGAGTTTCCAGTCCTCGGCAACACTCCCAAGAGCACGACATCATGGAGCATCGCTTCAACGACCCACCCCAGTAAGAAAGAAACCCATAAATATTCAGACGGAGGAGGAGATAAGAACCCTCCTTGCGCAAAAATTGATAATTCTCACAAGGTTCCGCTGACGATGAAGAGAAAAAACATTGTAGGGCATGCGAAAGAACCTAAAATTGAAAGCGAGCACATGAAACTTGGAAATGAAATTGAGCGCATGCACAAAGTTGACCCGTCCGCAGACGCGATGCACCATAGTTCTGCAATGGAAATAGATGAGACTGACATTTTTGATAAAGATGAATCGTTCGTATTTCAGAGCGCTGTTTTTGACAGCCAATCTAAAAATTTAATCATTGAAAAGAGAGATGTAACAAATAAGAAAGGAAAATCTCGTATAGAGATTAACTTTAGGAAAATGCGTCTGTCCCAAATATCCCGATTTCATTGTGTAACCGGTGATTCTCTTGATGATTCTATTGGAGGACTCGAAGTGGAGAATGCCACACTGACCAACCGAGTCAAGGAATTGGAGGAGGCTTTCATTGCTACCCCGGAGTTTGCCAATCCTTTAGCAAAAACCATGCCTGCTACCCTTGCAACCAAGTTCAAAGTATCCTCCAACCTCCTCTCATCGTGTAGAGACCTTGTAGAGAATAACATCAAGAAAATAATGCAACTAATTACTGAAGGCTGGGAAACATCACAAAATATAGCTTCCTTTCGAAAGAGGTCAAATGATTTGCACAGACATTTGCAGACGAATTTAAAAAATGAAGAACGTTTCTATGAACAGATGGTGACCCCTTTTTCCAACCATGCCATCAAAAACTCATATTTGAAAACAAGACAAGAGGATCTCCCCTCCCCAAAGTGGATCAAACAATTAAAAGCATGCTGGCAAAAGAAAGTTAAGAACTTGCAGCTCATTGTCGAATCATGTGAACAAGCCATATCAGAAAAAGAAGAATTATTCAGAAACCTGACCCAAATAGACTTAGCCGGAAGTACGAACGAGGTTCAAGACCTAAACTTAATCCTCAAATCCTTGTCCTTGACCAAAGAAGCATTCGATGAACAACTTGATATTTTAAAGGGGTTGTCTTTCGAAAAGTTTTACAACATCCTTGAATATGGTGTAGATGAGCTTGAGAATTGGATAGTGGACTATTCGACACACAACGAAGAAATTGAACAGGCTCTGCATAGTATTTCTGTGGATCTAAGGAAATTATAAAACAAGCTTTTTGACATAGAAATCTAGGATGAAATCAACGTGCCCCCCATGAGAAGCTACATTGAAGAATGGTTCCAACGGAGAATGGACAAGCTCATCAACGAAGGGCAACAACCGGTCGGCATGATTTCAATGAGCGTCGATGAAAACAACAAAAATGCATCGGTTTCATAGTAAGTCTATACTGATCACATCTTGTTTTCTTTATCAATCCAATTATTCTACCTCTTTAAATATAAATCTCTAACCAAAGACTCATAACTTCCAATTTCTTCTTTTCAGGTCTTCCTCTCTATCGTCGCACACTTCCTCTTTCTGTAGTCCTATTTCTTGTACTTGTTTCTTTTATGGTCTACGGGAGCCCCAATCCCAGTCGATATGAAAAACTCATTTAAATTTCCACAAAACTGGAGCAGATTCCAAAAATATTTTACAGACATTGTTAATTTTTGATAAATTTCAAAGAAAACTAATTCGGGAATGCTAATTTTTTTTTTTCCTTCAACTATGCTGGATGTCAGGAAATTGTTTTTATTATATTTGAATGTTTAATGTGTGTGATTCATGGTCCTTTTTTCTAGGAACCTTTGTTGCAAGGAAGTATTAATTTTTGATAAATTTCAAAGAAAACTAATTCGTAAATGTTAATTTTTTTTTCCTTCGACTATGCTGGATGTCAGGAAATTGTGTTTATTATATTTGAATGTTTAATGTGTATGCTTCTTGGTCCCATGTTTGAACTATACACACTCCAGGAAAAAACTACCTCGTTCGCATATTAACCTTGGGGGTCATCTACAAGCCAAAAGCCTTGTGGCTAGCCTGTGACACGCTGCCACAAAGTCATCCTCTGCATGGATACCACATGTACTTCAAGTTGCTTCCCACGTTTCTGTGCTCGGTCCCACCATAGCAGTGCATTTATTCCCATTCTAGCCTGACAGAGTCTACGTTGCCATGCATGACTTGTTTATTAAAGTTTTCATTATAATTTATTTATCTAACATTTAATAGTAATGATAATAATAATAATAATAATAATAATAATAATAATAATATTATTATTATTATATTCATGTGTTATTTATATAATATTGTATTATAATTTATTTATGTTAAACTAAATCATTTGTACAATACACAAGTGGGGAAATCAAAATTCCATTCTTATTCAAACAAGGGTTACATAAGGGTTACTATCATAATAATAATATATAAACATATTTGCAAGGAAAGGATGCATAGTTCAAGATCATTGTAATTTGTGAACTTGACTTATTAGTTTTTTTTTGATCTAAAGCAATGTCTTAATATTGTTACTATTTGCTTAAGCTTAATAATGACTCAGATAGGATTAATTCGAACTTCTCCCAATTAAACCTAAAAAAAATAGAAGTAGGCCAACTAGAGTTTCATACCACAATTTATGATAAATAGAAGTTGAAGGAACGTTACTAAGGAATTTAAGATGCAAGTAATGCAATAAATGTAATTGACAAATGTAATGAAAATTATGAAAAGATAAAATTATTGTTAATGCAAATAATATTTATGATGCAAACATTAAGCGAAGGCATAAAACTTGTATTTCACAATGCTTCTTGGACATGGACTTTAACTAACTCATGGTATGTGACAAAGTTTTTCATGTCCTTAACAATAAAATTCACAAAGTAAAAATGAAAATATTTTTAATACTTGAAAACCCCTAGATCAAAAAAGAAAAGCATAGGTTGTATAGCATTGGAAAGGGGTGAATGTAACAACCCTACACTTTAATAATAAAAATCTCGGTGCACACCTCATATATGCCCTCCGCATGGGTAACTTTGTGTCCAAAACTTAATAGAAAGAGAATGATTCTCATTGATCATTGCATGAGAAATCTATCAGGCTTCATAATATCTATCAAAGGAAGGAATATGTCATATACTCCAGGTTACAAATTCAATTTTATTAGCTACAATTAACTAATCAATATTTATTGCAATTCTTTCTTGACATTTTTTGATACTCCAAGCCATCTCCATTTTGTACGAGAAATGCCATCTCACAAACAGTTCAAAATTGTGAGGAGGAAATACCTCTATCAAAGCAAGTGAAGACTGATAGATCCAAGTCCGATTGCACATTAATTAAAATTTTACATTACGTAGTATTTGTTGATTAATTGGGTTGGTTATCATTGATGTCAACCCTTGAAGAAAGTTCGATAGCGAATTACGGTAGCACAAAGGTGTGTGTAATGGACCCAAGTTTGTTTGATGGATAATTGGTATCAGAGCAGGTTCCTTCAGGAAATAGTTTAACCACTGGAAGGAGATCATGGATTATTCTGAGAATGGAGTACCACTGTTTAATGGTCAGAATGGTTTAAAGTATGAGTTGTGGAGTGGAAGGACGAACATATTTTTACAGGCTCAGGGGTATTATATTTGGCCATCAGTCACTACAGGATATGATAGTTCAAAAAGGGCAAAGACTGTAGCCAAGAAAGAATTGAAGAAAAATAACAAAATAACAATGGATTTCATCTGGGAGGGATTACCTAATCCTGTAAGAGAAAAGGTTGGTAAATGTTCATCAACCAAAGAACTTTGGGATAAGTTATATTATATATATTCTTCACCCATCGCACATTCAGAAAATGCCAAATAAGATGCAGGTACATATCAAGAAGAAATGTGTTCACCTTGTCAAACAGATTCAAAAGATGAAGAGTACATAATCAACATAGGTATGTTGTTTTGCTTTAATTGTGAAAAACACAAACATCTTGGAATAGAATGCCATGAAGCAAATGAGACATAAAAACTAATTGAAAAAGAAGACAATTATGAAGAAGAATTGATCAGTGATTTAGATGAACTAAGAAAAGAAAGAGAAGAAAACAATTCACTCAAGAAAGAATTGATGAAACGGAAGGAAAGTGCTCACCCTTTTGAAGAAGCCCAACAGGTCATCAAGAACTTAAGAACTCAGCTAGAAGAAGCCAAAAAGATTGAAGAAATTCTTGAATATCAAAAGTAGTATTTGGAAGCCAACATAACAACATAGAAGGAAGAAGCAAAAATGAGAGAGAAGATATTGACAGATCATCTTAAGGAAAGAACTAACAATCTAAACCAGCTTGAGGCGGAGTTTGGTCAAGAAGAGAAAGGACTTGAAGAAAAAATAATCACATTAAAAATCCAGCTTTAAGAAGCGAAAAGAATAGAAGAAGTCACGAAGTCTTAGATAATGAAGAAAGAAGAAGAGGTTGAGAAGATTGAAGAAGAAGTTGTCACATTGAGAAGTAAAATCGTCAAGCTCAACAATAACGTTGAAGAGACAAAAGCATCCACATAAGTTATAGAGAATGAAGAGAAGCACTCTAGGTTACTAGAAAAGAAGAATGAAGAAAATAGAAAGAGTTATGCAGATGTACTCAAAGGAAGGAATCATGGTCAACCAGAATCTAAGAAAACTATTGAAGATACATCTTCAAGAAGACTATCCATGTTTAAGCCACAAAGAAGCTTCAATCATGATCATGATCAATCAAGGCAGAAATTCAGAAGGACTACACCACAAAGAAAGTCATTCACTCTCGTGTATGCAAATTTCTTTTATGGTCATTGTTTTTATTGTACCAATTTTGGACATAAGGTTGCATATTGAAGGGATTATAAAAATGTTCAAGCAAGAAATGCCTATGTGCCCCATGTAACATTGAATGTTACAAATGTCATAACTATGGACACATAGCTAGTGATTTTAGAATCATGATCAATACTTCCATGAAAGAGAACACCGATATTAGATATAAGAAAGTATGGATAAAAAAACACAAAGAACAAGTGAACAAAGACTAGGTCCCAGAGATCGCAAGATTGACAATAAAACGAGATGAAGAAAATTCTACAGAGAAAAAAAAATATGTCAGATACATAAAGCTTTGGAAAATAACTGAAAGAAAAGAATGATAGGTAAATAAGGAACAGGTTCAAGAGATTGTACTTTCATGCATTGTAGTGAAAGATAAATCTACAGAAAGAAAGAAAGAAGTCAGAGCTCAGAGAGATGATGAATCTACCAATCAAGATGATGATGAATACTCATCAGAGCATGAATTGTTCTGAGCCATCTGGCTTAGAGAATCCCATGTAATATGAATATTAGATAGGGGGAGTCTATGCGATAGCTGTGATATACCAAAGAACCATCCTTCGAGCAACTTGTAGAGTTTGAGTAGACAGATCCAGAGCAGTCAATTAGTAGAAGTACAATTTGATAGATTAATCAATTGTAGTAATGAAGACTTCATGGTAGTATAGTGGTAAATGGGTTAGCATCATGGACAATTGTGCAGTAGAGACTTGGAAAATATGGATAAAGATGGATTCGTAAGAACACTTAGCAGGTTTGAACAAATATATGACAGTGGACAAGACCATGGATTCATAGATTGGTTCAGAGAGTGGTTCAGAGACAAAGGAACATTATCATAATGGACGATAATTACACAAGAAATGTTTCGAACAATGATAATGGATTCCAAATTGACAAATGTTTTTTGGACACATGCAGTGCATACATCAGTTCACATTCAAAACAGAGTAATGCTCAGAAACAACAATGACAAAACTCCCTACGAGCTAAGGAAAGGAAGACCAACAAATGTGAAGCACTTCAGAGTATTTGGAAGCAAATGCTACATCAAAAGAGAAGATGGCAGAATGGGAAAGTTTGAATTTCGTGTGGACAATGGAGTACTTGTTGTTTACTCAAGTACAAGGAAAGCATACAAGTGATACAATCTGAGGTTGAACAAAGTTGTGGAAAGCATCAATATAACAATTGATGAAACAGGTGGACGAGAATTAAAAAAAGAAGAAAATGAGTTAGTGGAACAACTTTACGAAGAAGAAGCAAAAGATGAAGACGAAGTAGAAGGGGAAGATGAAGAAGATCATATAGAAGTAGAAGAGGAAGTTCAACAAGTGCCTCCAAAGACACCTAACAAACGAGTACAGAAGAATCATCCTTCAGATTAGATTATCGGAAACAAAGATGCGGGAGTTGAGACTAGAAGAAGAATATGTTCACTAGAACAAACACACCTAGCACTCTTATCTACGATTGAACCAAGAAGTTTTGAAGAGGCCAACAAGGATGAATTATGGAATAAGGCCATGTATGAAGAATTGGATCAAATAGAGAAGAATGACACTTGGGAATTGGTTCCAAGGCCAAAGAATAAGAATGTGATTGGCACAAAGTGGGTATTCAAAAATAAATTGAATGAAGATGGACATGTTACAAGGAACAAAGCTAGATTGGTATGTAAAGGATACAGACAGGTTGAAGAAACTTTGAAGATGCATTTCCCCAGTTGCCAGAATGGAAGCAATCCGATTGCTTTTAGCTTATGCATGCTCAAATAATATTAGAGTGTATCAGATGGATGTGAAATCGGCTTTTTTGAACGGGGAACTTGAAGAAGAAGTCTACATTAAACAACCAGAAGGATTTCAGTTGTCAGAGAACACAAACTATGTGTGTAAATTGAAGAAGACCTTGTATGGTCTAAAATAGGATCCTAGAGCATGGTACTCTAGACTGGATACATATTTACAGCAAGAAGGGTTAAGAAAAGGAAGTGCAGACAACAACCTCTACATCAAGGTAACTCAAGAGAGTATTTTATTAATTGAAGTTTATGTTGATGATATTATTTTTGGAAGTACTGATGACAGGTTAAGCCATAAATTTGCAAAGGATATGAAGAATGAATTTGAAATGTCATTACTTGGAGAACTATCCTTCTTTCTGGGTCTTTAGATACGTCAAAGCAACGAAGGAATTTTTATTTCTCAAACTAAGTATATAAGAGAAATGCTAAAGAGGTTCGGAATGGAAGATTGCAAACCAGTTACCACTCCTATGGAAACCAGTTGCAAGTGGAACAAAGATGATGATTCAAAGTCTATAGAATAGAGGAAATACATGTTGATGATTGGCAACTTACTATATGTGACAACATCCAGATCAGATGTAATGCATGCAGTTGGATAGGTGGCATGATTCCAAGCAACACCAAAGGAATCACATGTCTTAGCAGTGAAGAGGATTTTCAGATATCTCAAAAGAACATAAGATTTTGGATTATGGTATCCAAAATGAAATTATCTATCACTTATTGCCTACACAGATGCAAATTGGGCAGGTTGCATTGACGACCTACGAAGCACCAGTGGAACAACGTTCTACTTGGGTGAGTGTTTAGTATCTTGTCTAAGCAAGAAACAATCATCAATATCTTTATCTACAACCGAAGCAGAGTATATTGCAATAGAAAAATGTTGTACACAGGTTCTATAGATGAAACAAACTCTGACAAATATACAGGTTGAGTACGATGAGCCCATTCCAATCTATTGTGATAATACAAGTGTCATCAATATCTCAAAGAACTCAGTGATGCACTCCAAGACAAAGCACATTCCAATAAAGTATCACTTTCTACGGGAACAGGTTGTAGAGAAGAACATCAGAGTTGAATATGTGGGCACAAAAGAACAAGTGGCGGACATCTTTACAAACCGCTTCCATAGGAATCCTAAGAGTATCTTTGCCAAAGACCCTGAGTAGTTTCTACTCCAAAATGAATGCTTATCTTATATGTCTTAGATTTACATGAGGAAGCTACATAAAAGTATAAATAAGAGGCAAGGGTCTCTCATTCAAATCACACTTGAGCATATTGAATATCTACAAGTGATTGAGGTAACCAAAGGATATATAAGGCGAATTTTAGAGGGAAGGTGAAGTAAAGAAGGCCGAAATTCAAGGGAGGATAAATTCTTTTGATGATGCTTTCTAAGGTATGTTATTTACAGGTCATCGCACCATTTTCGCAATAAATTTTTTTCTGGAATGATTCAGACCGCAAAATGTGGAGGCCATTGAGGAAACATATCCAAGTAATTCTGATAATTTTTTTAGCTTGTGGGTCGTTGTATTTTTGGAGTTACACTCCATGGAAAATAGGGTTTGTGGCTTGTCACGAAACTAGTCTAAAACAGGTGTTTCGGGTAAAAATGTCATAAATTATTCATAACAGATCTAAATTAAGTAAGACCAAATGTATTGGTTAGAGTACAATTTGTAGTATGTTGTGTACCATTTTCAGATCTATACAGGAAATATTACATGCGGGGAATTCTCTACAAGTTCGATCTCTAGAATAAGCCAAAATTCAACAAGGTATGCCATTTTTGCTATAACTCCTTTTCTGAGAGGTTCCATGTAGTGAAATCTGGAGAAATTGCATAAAATACACTGGAGAACATTGTGTACCATTTTAAGATATTTATTCATTACAGGTGCATAGTTATGATTATTGCAAGTTAGGGTTGTTGACTAATCCAAAACTAGTCATGTGAGACTAAAGTAAAGTTTGATGAAAATGCTAGTCTCTTGTTGTTAAAGTTAAGGAAGGTTTGGAGGTATGTGATAATATATACCAGTTCTATTATAGAGTTACAAATCAGATTTGGATGATGAAATTGATGAGGGCTTTTGGTTGAGGTACATGTTGGGTACATGGTTGAGACAAGTAGTTGATGGGTTGACACATACATGAGGTGTATAGTTGATGATGTTGGTACATATTGACGAGTCATAGTTTATGCGTATTTGATGCATGATTGGTACATATTTGGTGCATGGTTGATGCACTCGTTGATGGTACATGTTGAGGTACAAGTTGGTGCATGGTTGATGCACTTGTTTATGGTACAAGTTGATTACACGTTGTTTGGTACAGGTTGTTACAGGTTGTTTGGTGCAGGTTGATTGGTACATGTTTACAACAATATATCTCATAGTGATAGTGTGACAGTGGTTCCATCATTCTACTTATATTCTAGGGTGGTTGGACGGGGGAAGGACAAGTGGTTGTAGCCATAGAACATAGGGGGTTGTAGCCTCCTTCTGGTTGTAGCCAGAGAATTGGGGAGTTGGAGCTTCCCTCAAGTTTTAGCCTAAGAAACTAGGGGGTTGGAGCCTCCTTCCAGTTGCATCTGGAAAAAAAAGGAAGTTGGTGCTTCCAATGAATATGATTCTTAAAGACATATAAGAAAAAACATTCCGTGGTTTTTCCCTGCTTTGGGTTTCCACATAAAAGCATTGGTGTACTGTGTATGTGTATGATTTCTCATTTTTTCATTGTTTATTTATTTTGAAACTATTGGATGATAATGCTAAATTAATATAACACTTGCATTTTTGGTGAAAAAGGATTAAATTGCTCTATTACTGATTCACCCCCCCTCTCAGTAATGCAACAATATTTTTCTGTAAACTTAATTTATTTCTCACGATGTCTTGTTGAAGAGGACGAGAGCTGTCAGTCTTCATGTAGATCCTATTATTGTGTAAGACTAATCAATTTCATAGCTATTATTGTTGGGAAGGTATTTTATCTTCTTTATCAATGCACCTATCACATCAAAGAGCTATCAAGATTACCCATCACTTTAAATATATCTTTAGCCTTCAGAAATCAGTCTTCACCCTCTAAAAATCAGTGAATGTAAATATGATATACATATCACAGAAACAAGTGAGAATCCATCGGTGGATTGATGGCGATAAGCCACAATGTGATGATGGACTATAAATGAAGCAGTAGCGTGTGTACCAAGATATCTATGAATTTGTTCTATTTATCAGAGTTAGATGAGTTTTTAATATTCTTGTATTTCAAAATATATATGGATCTGAACTATATTTAACCAATGTACAAAATCTCCAAGATTTCCCTGTCGGGTGAAGTGTGAGGCATTTAAGATAATGTTTAAAAAAAAAGGTCAATAGGTCTATGTTTAATCTAATGATGACATTATCTATTCGTATTAATAGTCCCTGCCGAAGGCCAGGGTACTATAACGATTGATTGATCGTTGACTTCCTATTAATTTTTCCGTTGACTATATAATTTTTCATAGTTTCTAATGTTTGACATAGGAAAACATAAAAATGTTTTTCTATATTACAAGAAAAAAACATATTCTTTGAAATCTCATTGGAGAACAAGTTTTTATTAAATGTTTCTGGTTAACTCGCATATGTTTCTAATAAATGTTTTTGGTTAACCCACATTTAATTACCGACGGACAATAATCATGCCTTGACAACGCCAATTTCCCACCGCTATCCCGATCGTCTTCCCATCACCGTCATCGTTATATCGCTCTCCTCAAATGTATTGTTTACCTTCTTATTCAACTAGTGGAGCAGTGTAACAAAATACCTATTGTTTTTGTTTAGAGAGCTCAAGGCTTTGACAAAAGGAATTCATCTTAATTTCCTACTTTTGGATATGTGCTATTTACTATGTATGTGTTGAGGGAAAATCTCCCTGCGGACAGGTAGATCTCCTCTTGAGAGCTAGACTCTTAACTCTTAAGACAAAAGACGCCTAACGTGTACACTGACTTCCTTTCAGATCTATACAAACTAATGTATGAGGAGGAAGGAGAAAAGAAGTACCTTTTACTGGCATTTGTCCCTGCACGCTCCGAGTTGAGCTCCAATATTTCGCTCTTCGATGAGCCCTGTAGACAAACAATAGTACAACCAATTCCTACTCTATTGATATTAGCTTGAAATAGATCTATCTATCAGAGACAAGTTCATGTGAGATTAAACACAAACTAGAATGAAATAGGCCAAACATGTCATATTGATGAGAACAATGACATAAGTAACTTACAACCGTAGATGCGAATGCGACAACTTCGTCAAGTCCCCTTTTTCCAACCCTTGCTCAAAAGATCCATGATCCGGATGACAACAACTTCACTGATTACTTTCCTCCAGTTCACTGTATGTTTCCTATCAGATCATAGGTTTCATGCTTCCAAGTCTTCCCCCTTTTCACCATGATAGAGCTTGTTTATATAGGTTTAGAGAGGATTAACCTCTTGAGGTATCTTTAGGGTAAGTTGAGGATTTCCCTCCTTAAGCTAGGGATCTTCTCCTAAGATCATGGCTGAACCAGGAATTCGAATGCAACTTCCTTCCAAGATTGAAAGATCTTCCCCTTATTCTGCTCAACAGATCAACTGCTGCCCAGAATAGGCAACGCTCCCTCAAAAAGGCCATCAGAGCGGTATAGCGCTCCCTAGTAGGCTTTAGGGGGGCGCCAGTGCTCTAAAGATCTATAACACTCCTTCAGAAGGGCTGTTTGGTGTTATAACACTCCCTAGCACCTTATAGGGGAGCGCCAACGCTCCTAAGGGTGATATAGGGGAGCGCTCTCTTTTAAAACCTTAGATTGAAAGCTTGTTTCAGGTGGCAAGAGATACTTGACTTCAGTTAACCATCCCTCTTCCTTCAAATCAAGTGTTTTAGGCATTTTAAGTGTCTCCTTAGTGTCATCATCATGGCAGTATGCTTTGCTTGACACTTGCGACACTTGTGAGCAACATGCGACACTTGCGACACTTATCAAAGCGAGTAATGTTGATGTGTAACAAATTTGCCCCCAAAGTATGAAGTTAGAAAATGAGAATTGATAACTGAAATGCTTTGTAGACTTTCTAGCAAGGGTATAGACGCAGAGAACCTGACATAAGCTGCACACAAACATCCAACAAATATTATGACATGTTTCAAACCCAAGGCAGACATACCTATGCTTGGGTGATCAAGACTTGCAAGATATGGCCGCCATAAAATACACTGCGGATCCATAATTGTATTGATAAAAAGGTAT
>ML777479.1:600900-616497 GCA_009831015.1 Picea engelmannii
TGTGGATCTATACATGACCTGAATTGATCGTAGCCACGAAGAATACACAATGGATCTACGAGATGACAAGACATAGCCATGACCAATACAAAGTGGATCTATGTAACAGTATATATGTGTCATTGTTCAAGAGAAATTCCTTCGTAACCTGGGCAAAGCACATATCAAAGTGATCACTCAACCCAGGGTCTTCTTACCGATCCCGATGTAGTACGAATCTAACCATGTGAATAGATGTCCTGATGTCGAACATGGCAGAAACCACTTGATTACCGGTCAATGATGTAAACCGTTAACAAGCGTGAGGGAGATCACCATTAATGTCAATGATTCCCAAGGTACCCTAGTACATTCCAATGAATGTGAATGGATGGGCTAAAGTCGAACATCCGTGGAATCATTCGATCAGAGGTCAATGATGTAAACCCACTGTCGAATGTGAGGAGGCCTGCCATTGAGGCATGCAGGTTCCAAAGTAATAACTGGTTTCTAAGTCTAGTTCCTGGATAGTGTGTTGAAGTCGACAAGAATAGGCTCGTCGAAGGAGGGCCTTAATGTATCCCCCATCAACGACACGAAACATACATAGAGATGTAATTGGTAGGTCAAATGAACATGGACTGACACGGGTATTGAGACAAGATATTTGTGATGGCTGACTCTCGAGGCAGATACTTCCCTTGAACACTGAGGCACGACAACAAAAACATGACATGGACCAAAAATTTATGATGCAGTGGATGCTATGACTTACGTCAGGTGACCCAGAGGAGTGAAAGAAACTCAAAGGATTGGCTCAGTGCAGAGGTTCAACGGATTATAATGCGTGCAAAAGACAAAGTGCCGTGTTCAAGGGCGACTCTAAGAATTACTTGGTAATGTTCTCAAGAGTTTGCTTGGCTTGCTTCTTTCAAATTTTCCCCCATCCAGATAGATGAGTACCTCTTTTTTATTTAACGAGCTTGAGGAGGGTAACACATGCTCGATATAACTCACCTTCGGTAAGTTCCTCTTCCTTTGTTTAACGAACTGGAAGAAGTAAGGGTTCGGTCCCGTATGGGCCCGTTGATGTTCATTTTAGCGAGTCCAAAGACATAAAACTTGAAGGTTTTTCATGATTATAGAGTCTGAAAAAACACTTAAAAGAGAACTCTCTCAGTTCCTTTTTCGTATAGTTAGTCTCACGAGGCCGAAAAAGAGATAAACTACCACTCGAGAGATGCCCTTTCGAACCTTTTAACGAGTGTGAAAGGAAGCAAGATCACTCGACGATCTCTTCATATTTAGAGAGTATGAAAAGAGTTTAAAGATGACTCCAGGGGGTTCCTTTTTCATGTGTCCATACGGGTCTGAAAAGGAGATAAAAGTCTACCCGATGCGTTCTTATATTCTCGAGCTTGAGAACGAACTAAGACTATGCTCGTGGGTGTGATAAGGTAAACAAACGATCAGAACTGCTTTGAAACCTATAGTGTCAAAACTGCAATCCAGAGGTTTAGTGAAGCCATTATATTGTCAAAGAAACCCACAAATAACTATACCTTATATAAAAAATGGAAATTTATAAATAGTAATACAAGAAAAATCTTCATTTGCCATTTCTTTTGCATAAGGATTTGTAGCAGTGGAGATTCTCACTTTGGAGGTGGATCTTGTTTTGCTTGATACCGGAACTACGGTTGACCATTTTTCTCGCCGTCTAGACCAGATAGATCTTCATCTCCCCTTCTTTCAATTACATGGTTCAATATTCGTTTTCACTGCCATATTTAAATTAAAAAACGAAGCCCTAGGTCGCTCCAAAAAAGATCAAATTGATCTCTATTGAAAACGATGGGAAAAGACATTCTTTTGCAAAAACGTTTTTAGAAGGTGATAGCATAGATGCCAACGCCTTGACACTTGAGTAGATGGGTCGTTTTTGTCAAATAATCCATAAAAAAATAAAAAATATGCCCACGCAGCCATTATGAAAATTATTTTCATTTTAAAACGTTTTATTGCCGCGTGATGATTATTGAGTGATAAAAAGAGGGCGTGGCCCTTTTTGAACAATGTGGGCATTAGATTCCAAGTTTTTAAATTGCTTAAGAAATTGCCGAAAAATCGAATAATGAAATTCTTTGTTCTTTTTTGTTTGTAGGTGATTTCGGCAACGACCATGATTGAGTGGAAAGAACGAGAGCATGAGCTCGATGATTTGGCTGCTTTGCGGAGTCCTCGCATGCGGGCTGTGTTGAGAGCTTGTGGCCTTCTGAAATTCTTCAAATTGCAAAAGATGAAGAAAAAGGTTCTTCTGCTTGAGCACATAATTAGCTTGTGGGATGTCGCAGAGCAAGGATTTCGGATCAGAACACAACTTCTAACCATCGAGTTGGAAGATGTATATTTCTTGACTGGCCTCTCGAAAAGAGGGGTTCCTATAGATTTTTCCGGACATAGGGCGCTTCCTGAGAAAGTGGGCGTGTATCTGGAACGTCATTGTGTCCCGGGAGCAAGACTGGTAGGGGGTAGAATCCCAATCAAGGATATCAGAGAGTTACCCCTTCGGTCTATTTTGTTCTCCATCACGAGTGTGACAGGAAGCACTAGCGCACATTTGGCGTCGAGATCACAAGTAGCTTATGGCGTACAATGTTTGGAGCCAACACTGTTTAACTGGAGCGCAGGGTTTCTTCGAAATGTGAAGGAACAAGTTTCGCGGTGTAGGATGGGGCAGAAACAGTTCAGATATGGTTCATTCTTTGTCTCATTCTTCTTAGAGCACATCCCCCAGATGCAGCCTCATATAGCATTGGCGGTACGACCAGTGGGAGAACCATGGATGGAACAGTGGACTAGTCTGTCTCCGAGACTAGTGGCAGAGTCAGAGTTCCGTTTCACCGGTGACTTCTTCGCTTGGTTGAGACACCAATATCTTTGGATAGAAGATTTCCCATATGTCGAGGTGGACTTTTGCAGGAGCATGGATTTGATTCTACCCACGGGGGAAGATTGAGATGCGTCAGGTGAGAGACTAAGCAACACTTTGTCTAGTTTTTGTTTTAAGTTTTTTAACGTATATATATTTTTTTGGGTACGTAGAAGAGTTTTTAATGGATGTACTATTTTCAACATGCAGACAAGGGAGCAGTGCGCTCGACTGAGATACCAATACTAGGACGTCGCGGGGGTGCTCCGGTTGCAGTAGATCCGGGGGCACCAGTGATAGGTCTTCGGGAGGTTTAAAGAAACCTTCAAGGCCTCACGATGGGCATTCCTCCTCTAAGGAGGAGAGAAGTTCCTTTACATCTACAGAGGCACACTATGGGGGTGCCAGAGAATGTTAATTCTCTACTGAGATGCGTAGTGCGTGCAATGATATGTTACTCTCAGCACAATGCAGTGCAGGGAGATTAGAGTTTCTCTGGTGATTGTATATTTTGCATGACTTGTCAGATGATGTTGTATGGGTGTAAAGACCCAAAATTTTTCTCTTCCAAATACTTTTTGATGTAATGAAAACATTTTCAGTCACGCTATGTATATATATACAGTTCTGATTTTTTACAGTGCCAAAACATTTGTACATGATGATGCCTTTAATGTGATGTGTTTTAATTTACATGTGATGTATAATTTGTTTTCCTTCATGAAATCTTATCTATGGGAGAGATATCGTTCCATGATGTAATTAGCTAACAAATCCGAAACATTGTTGAGTTCTCGTGGAATATGTCTGTATTCGATATAATCAAATATTCGTTCAAGATGACGAACTTGTAGGTGGAGACGTAGCAGGATAGGATTACGAATAGCGTAGATAAGGTTGAGTTGATAGACCACGAGTTGGGAGTCTAGGTTAACAATGATACGAGAGATACCTAGGGAGGAGGCTTGGATCGAGAGTCCGATGACAACATGATATTCTGCCATGTTATTAGTTGCTGGTCCTAAGCAAATAGCTCCTGAACTCACCACCTTGTCAAATTGGTAAATGACCCATGCTGCCGAAGCAATGTTCTGGGTGTGTCAACTAGCGCCATCCRCAAACTCGACAAAGATAGGAAAGGAAGACGTCATCTGCGCATGAAAACACAAGGCACAGTTATGAGTGGTAAAGGTAAAGACTCGATCACATGAAAGAAACAGACACACCAAACTAAAATACAATAATGTACAACGTACACATGCTAGGTGATCTAGGCATAGTACTTTTTAAGGTAAAGCCCGTTCCGGGGCTCTCCTAGGGAAATTCCATCATAATCGACTAACTCGTAGGCACCTTTGTACAGAACACGTTTCACAATGTAAGGGCCATGCCACAGAGGTTCTAACTTACCTGTCCCTAGTTTTTCATGAGCCTGGTCATAGACGAGGACTAAGTCTCCTTCTGCAAAAGTCCGAGGATGGACGGATTTGTCGTATTGATTTTTTATTCGTTTCTGATGTGCCTCGTTAACGAGAGCGACATCATGACGTGTTTYGTCCAGTTTGGTTAGATATAAGAAATGTTCTTCTTCGACAAAAGTATGGGGTAGGAGTTCTATTTTAAGTTTCAGAGATGGAATTTCACACTCGATTGGTAAAACGGTTTCGATGCCATACACTAACTGGAAAGGAGTAAATCCAATTGCGGTTTTCATGGAAGTACGGTAAGCCCAGAGAGCGAAGAAAAGTTGTAGATGCCAAGATGTCTTATTTTCCCCTACCATGCGTTGAATCATGGTTTTGAGGACCTTGTTGATGGCCTCAACTTGTCCGTTGGCCTGAGGATAGTATGGGGATGAGTTTTCATGGCGAAAACCCAACTTGGCATGCAATTCACTCATCATCTGGTTCTTAAAGTGTGCACTGTGATCGATGACAATGACGCGTGGTACACCAAAATGAGTTATGATGTGGTTAAAAACAAAAAGAGCTGCGGTACGACCATCGTTCAGAAAGGTAGGCATAGCCTCAGCCCATTTTGTAAAGTAGTCGACGACGACGATTATATAACTATGCCCCCCGACTGAGGTAGGCTTACATTGCATGAAATCGATACCCCACTTGGAAAAGGGGCCGATGGAGATAATGGGGTGCAACATAGTAGGGTGGGTTCATGCCTTGTTGTTGAAAACTTGGCAGGGTGGGCATTTTTTGACTACCTCAATACAATCTTTGAAAATCGAGGGCCAAAAATAGCCGGCACGTAGAATTTTTTGGGCTGTGGCCATCCTAGAAAGGTGACCACCATAGGCTCTAAGGTGACAATCGTTCAGAACGCGTTCAGCCTCTGCATGAATCAAACATCGTCGAAGGATAGTGTTAATACCACGACGATACAAGGTGTTGCCGACGATGAGATAACGACGATAATGGTGGAAAATACGTCGACGCTCTTCACGGGAAGTGTTAGGATGAAAGCGTTAGGTTTGGAGGTAAAGGGGGATGTCTCCATACCAAGGATCAGAGGTGCTGATGAGGAAAAGAGTTTCGTCAGGGAGAGAATCTCTAGGTTCGATATCTTCATCAGCATGAGGGAGATCGTAGATAAGCTCCGTAAACACTAGGGACTTTTTGGCTTTGGACTTCGCAAATTCAAGATCGAATTCTTGAAGGATGACGATCCATTTAGAGTATTTTCCCCTGAGCACTTGACATGTCAAGACGCAGTACATGGGGTTTGAGTCCGCAATCACTGTGGAGGTGCATAGTAAGATGTAAAGGCGAAATCTCTAGACAACGATGACGGCTGCCAGAGCCAGTTTCTCTACATGTGAATATCAGAGTTCGGGTCCAGATAGACTCTTGCTCAGGTAATAGATCACATGTTCCTCACTGTTGGGGTCCTCTTGAACTAACACCATTTCAATAGTGGAAGTGGAGGCAGCTAAGTAAAGGATGTAGTCCTTTGTATACTTTGGAGGATGCAACAATGGTGCGTGGGTCAGGGCATGCTTGAGAGAATCAAATGATCGTTGAGTGATGTCATCTCAGATGAAAGGGGTGTTTTTCTACAGCAACCACATGAATCCTTTAGTTATATCAACGTAGTTACAAATGAAACGACGAAGGAAGTTTTCTTTTCCTTGCAAACTTTGGAGTTGGGTCAAACTAGTAGGTGGGGTTAAGGCTAGAATAGCCTTAATATTTAAGGGATCCACTCGAATCCTGTCTTTAGAGACAACAAAACCAAGGAGTCGACCGGATTCGACAACAAAAATACACTTATGTGGGTTCAAATGGATACGGTAAAACCGACATCGAAGAAAAATAGCCCGTAAGTGATGAACGTGATCTGATCGATTGGATGAGTGGGCAGGTAAGTCGTCGAGGTAAGGTTCTGCAATATGCTTGATATCGTGGAAAACGTACGACATGGCCCGCTGGAAAGTAGCACCAGCATTTTTGAGGCCAAAAGGTAGCTTTCGATAGGCGAAAGTTCCCCATGGGCAGATAAAGGCCATCTTATGTTGATCAATAGGTAAAATTTCAATCTGGTTATACCTGGAGAAGCCATCCATGAAAGAGAACATTACGCTCCTAGCACAATTATCAATGATTTGGTTGATGAAGGGCATAGGATAGTTTTCCTTTGGACAAGATTTATTGAGATCCCGATAGTCAACACAGACACGGATGGTTCCTTGTTTTTTGGCAACCGGAACAAGGTTGGAGACCCATTCTGTCAAAGGGACAGGATATATAAAGCCAGATTTTAAAAGTTTCTCAACTTCTGCCTTTATAGCTGCGATTTTCTTGGGATGAACCGGGCAGAGATTTTGTCGAACAGGTTTCACACCTGGGTACGTCTTGATTTCATGCACGACGATCGAGGGGTCGATTCCTGGCATTTCTTCGTAGCTCCAAGCGAAGACATCACAGAATTATTTAAACAGAGCAGTGTAAGAGACTAATTCTTTGGGTGTGCAATTAGCACCGAGGTTAATGTTTTCCACAACGCCTTCTTGGATCAAAATATCGATAATGATCGTAGCAGAGATATTACCCATATTCCCCTTAGAAAGAGTATCTTGTGTGAGGATGGGAGATTACGGAGAATCGGTAACATCAGGAGGGAAGACAGAGTGTATGTCTTTGTGGATTTCTTCCAGAGGTGGAAGAAAAGAGTATCGATGATGGTTATCATCCCAAGGTATGTCTTTGATACTGAGCATTTCCATTATAGATTCATTAGAAGGAAAAATGTGGGAAATGTAGTTGATTGCGGGCGATAGGGAATCCAACCATGACGACATTGAGTAGGCATCAGGTGCCAATAAATGGGGGTTGTCTGGGGAGGGAGAGGCAGATTGAATAGCCACATATGCGGCCTCGGCTGGGCTAAGTGGCATGGTGTCACTGAGCACATCGAATTCCATAGGACTAGGTACAATCCAAGGGTCAGATGATTCCAAAGATTGATAAGCGATAGTCGAAATCATATTGACGGTGGCAATATGATGTGTGGTGGGTGGAAGTGGTGTAAGGAAGGCACCCATAAGACTAGAATATTTCAACAAGCCAACACCAACGCTTTCATACGTGACTTGGTGGTCTCCCAAAAAAGGAATGTTGTTGGTGACAGGGGCACGAGCGTCGGGTGTACAAAAATCTAGCTGATCGATAGTGACAATTTTGCCTTGATGGGGTAATTGTACACATCGAAAGACTGACGAGGCGACGACAGTCATAGCATAGAACCAACTTCTTATGAGTAGTAGGTTGTAATCGAGGGGGGCGTCGACCACCTCGACATCAACAGTAACAGTTTTGCCGCCCAACTAAATGACTAAGGATTGTAACTGTCTGTGAGGATGAAAACCTCGCCCATCGAAAGCACGTAAAATCGTAGGGGATTTGTTAAGGGCAGGTGATTTTAAGCCTTTCCAACAAGCTAAAGACATGACACAAGTAGAGGCTCCCTCATCCAAGATAGTTTGGTGGATTTGTTGATTGTGAACAACAACATCGATCTGAAAAGCTAGTTGGTGGGAGAGTCGAGGTTGATGATCATCTAGATTAAACGTGAGGTTATTAGATGACTCTTGATCGAAAGTGCCGATGGCAGTTAAGATCATTCTACGTTGGCTGGGACATTGTTGTAGAACTTCCAAAGCAGACATATCACATGGTGCTTGAGCCAAATCTTCAATAATGTTGTAGTTTTGGGAAGCCCGTGAACTAGGATTAAAGGTAGATTTCTGGATAGTGCTCTTAGGAGGGCGTAAGATGAAGTCAAACAAAGGTTTCTCAATCTAAAGTGGCCCGAACGAAGGGCTAGCAGATGGAGGACTAACGGAAGATGGTAATGGGTCCGGTAAGGAACCGTTAGTGGGTTTCGGCTTATTAGGTTTAATCGATGTGTCATATATCATATTGCGAGTGGTTAGATTAATCCCGTTAAACATGTAAATGTGGGCACTTGTCGAGGCCTCATCATCGGATTGGTTGGAACTGCCCCCTGGAGTGGGGGTTTGAGCAACCAAAGATTGCTGCTGTGGAAAAGGTTGGGTAAGCACAACGGGTTGTGAATTTCCCTTAAAAAGCTTGGCCACTTCATCGCGATGTAGACAGTCTCGAGTGTAGTGATCATCGCCACAAATGAGACATGGGAATTTCGGTTTCCGGTGTGGTTGTTTTCCGGCAGTCGGGGTTTGAGGTTGATTTTTTGGTTGTTCATTGTTGTTGTTTTTCTTTGGTTTATTTCTTGCTTTCTTCTTGCCCCCAGATTGTTGTGAAGGGGTCGATTGGACCATATTCACCTCAGAGACCTGAGTTGGTGTGGAGGTAGAAGAGGGTGCAGTCGAACTGGGAGCAGACGTCGAAGTGGGCCACTAGGTTGTTCCAGTCGACTGGGAAGTAGATTGGGTTTTGATGGAGCCAATAACTCCATCCACGTGCGAGGTAGATGATGGTTTGGATGGATCATTAGTGGCACGGGTAGCGTTTGGTATCAACTCGTACAGAGTACCAGATTGTGAATAAACCAAATCTAAGTACTGAGCTCGAGCAATAGCTTCTTCCTCGGTGACTACACCACCCATAGCAACATCATGAGCGATCTGGGGTAACAGTGATTTGGTGAACCATTATGCCAATAATTGGTCAGGAATGACCACTTTGATTAATCTTCGTCGTCATCTCCATTCATGAATATGATCAGAGATATGTATGGAGGTTGTCTGGCGAAGGGAGGTCAATAGTTCAGTACCCGTCTCGTATCGAATGGGTAGTTGGAAGTGTGTGAGGAAGGACATGGCAAGGAAGTTGAAATCGTGAAAAGAAGCACGTGGTAGTTCAATATACCACTTTGCTGCAGAGCTTGTAAGCGTTCGTTGGAAAAGACGCAAACGCATAGAATTGTCCATGAGGGAGTTGGATGAACACCACAAATGGAAAGTCATCATGTGGTTATTTGGGTCTTCTCTGGAATTTCCGTCGAATTTTGGAATATCAGAAGGAAGTTTAGCTGGGATAGCTGGCCAAACTGGAGAATGAAAAATAGGATCATTCATTAACCGAGACAAGTCTGGAAGGTCCAGAGTCGCTAGGAAAGGTAGTTGTTGGTTAACCTGTGGGTAATATTGGTGTGGCATAGGAACACTAGTAGGACCATACACTGGGTTAGATGGATAATTGTAACCAGTGGGTCCTCTTGTATAAGGTTTGTGTTGACCAGGGTACACAGGATTTGAGGGGGTTCGAGAAACATGTGCGAGCGGAGGATAACCAGAAGGGTTTTGAGGATTATAAGCCGGATTTGGCGTTTGTCCATAAGGAGGATATAGATGAGTCCCTTGAGGGGGAAGAGGTTGTCGTGGAGCTTGAGGATTGTGTCCCCCCGAGAACTGTGGGTTTCCTGGAAAATGGATATTCCACGGATTGGGTGTGGTAGACACATTTTGTCCATACGGTTGATGGTAGGCTCCGGATTGAGGCTGCCCCCCTGCATGAGGGTGCCCTCCAAATGGAAATTTTCCTCTGGTGGGAGGATGCCCCCCAGCTTGAGGTGGAGTTCTCGAAATTTGAGAACTAGACGTAAATGACTGACCGATGCTGCTTAACGGGTTAAAGCTACCAAGACCGGTCCCTCTGGGTTGTTGTATAGGTATAGAACTTCTAGGAATAACTTGGGTAGTAGTGACAGCAGAAGAATTCAGTGCTTTGTACCCAAAAGGGAGTGATGATGAAGGTTTAGGTGTTATTGGTGTGCCAATTGCAGCTTGGCTAACCATCGCATTACCGGTGGGAATAGTTGGAACGTGAGGGATCATTGTAGAGTGAGCCGTCTGGAGAGAAAAAGTTGACCTTGGGCCAACAGACGATGTGTTCGGATCAACGGACGATGTAGTTGAAAAAATGGTACTACTGGTAAAATGGTTTAAAGGTACGGTGTAGGTGATAGGCGCGTCAACACCTATTCCTGCTCCATAAAGATTCCGCACCATGCGTGGTGGAATTTGAACAATGTCTGCGGTCCAAAAAGGGTCGTCGACTAGAGGGTTTGAATGAAACCCAGTCAGAACGTCAGAAGGATTGATGACGACGAATTCACTGGCTAAATTGAGTTGGAGAACACGTCTCTCATATCCCTCCGGAATGCGGAAAGCCTCTGGAGACTCTGAAACAATTTGAAAATTCTCTAAAGAGGTGGGAACTTCTTGTTGGGAGGTTATAGTGTCGTGAACCTCGCTCTGTTGAGGAGATTCCTCCATAGAATGAGGGGGTAAAGGGGTATTCTCTTCCATATCTTCTGGAGGAATTCCATGTAGCCTTCGCGAATGGCGTGGAGGGTCGATGTTGGCGAAAAAGAGTCGTCGGAAAAAATCTATGGCCAACTACCGAACAGAAGCAACATATGCTACTAGAATCTAGGAATCACAACCAAGCAAAAAAAACCTTCTCTCGATGAACGTACTAGTTGGTGATGAAATCAAACATCGCGTGATCAAGTCAAGAAGAGGCGGGGATATGGTGGAACAGTTACAATGGCGACCTGCTTAACGGACTTTCACCTTGGTGCAAGCTTCCACGCAATAATTGTGGATTTACCCTCCAAGGAGCCCGAGTGAGTTTGACCAATGTTTGCTCCAGGTACAATGAGACTTCCCTTCACTATCACCTTGTGTAAGACCCTAAATATTATGGCCACTAAGGTTACCAATTCACGGTCAGCCCCTGGGCGGGTACAGTCGACAGTCCAGTCCGAACGTACGGGCAGGGTATCTAGCCCAAAATCAACTTGAAAGGCTTCCACTCAACATTGTGGGTATACCTTTAAGCGATCCCCATAATACGATCTGACTACTAAAATCAATCAAACCACGGAGGGATAATCTTCGTAGCTTTCCCGAGTGCGACCTTGTGCGTAACCCCTGTGTGAGAGGGGGATCCCAGGCAGACTTATACGAAAATTGGATTTGACTCTCCCTAGCTATGGATGCTAATGTTTGTTTTGGAAACTTTGGATAGTTATGTTCACAGCCTAATCCAAAGTGATAATCCTAGTCTACTGTTGGTGGAGGATCCTAGAAAAGAAAATGCTCTAGATAATTTTTAATTAACGTTCATTTTATAGCTGTTCTTTACTCAAAAGGGGTGTATGGAAGTGAAACGGATGGAATGATGACTCAATCCCCCAAAAATGCATCAAAGATGATAAACAATCATTTCTTTTCGATGAATATCTATTTAAAGGAGAGAGAGAGAGAGAGTTATTTTCACTAACGAACACTAAGAAGGAATGTCCTCAAACAAATTTTCTTCAATCAAATCCGATGTGGTGCTGAAACTTTTTGGAATTGTCTTCTAGTATACAAATCAATCATGAAGATGTCTCTTTATTATTTGTATGCGAATAATGATTAATTCAAAACAACACTTCTCTTGCCAATTATCCTTTTGGATCAAGGAAACTCAGACAAACATAAGCATGTTTCGTACAAACAATACACCCTCTTGTTGTGATAAAAAACAAGAAGAAAAATAAAAGAAAACAAAGAAAATCAATAATTTCACACAAAAAGGAGATGTTGAAGAACAATGACCTCAACAAAAACCAAAAGAAGAGATTTGTAGACTTCTGATATCCTTCACCATAATTTCTCGCTCAGTCAAAAAGGAGAGAAAAATAGTGCATTGGTTTCAAACTCCCAACAACAGAAAAACTCAAAAATAATGAAGAAGGCTACAAAATCTAAACAAAAAGGTATTTGTTCCTAAAAAGGAAGGATGTCAAAGTTGAATGGGAAGAAGCATTGACTCACAGAGAGGCTCAGCAAGTGAAACACAAAGACTGGACCCTGAAAAAAGCAATTCTAGAGAGGTTTTTTGCCAAAAGGGGGATGGCGCTATGGTGTAAGGGGCACCAAGCATTATAGCACTCTGTCTAACACATCCAGGGAGCGTTGGCGCTCTGTCAACATGGCCACAGGGGCGCCAGGCTTGAAAAGCTCATGAAAATGTCTGAAAATCCAAAATTTGAGTCTAATTTTGGCAATCAAGCTGAGAGTGATGGGGTGAGGACTCAATCAACACATGAAATCAATTAAAAGGGGTGAACCAGGTCTGAAAACAATCAAAGGGTAAGATAAGGTCTATGAGGAAAAATCAAAACCCAAAGTTTCGATTCGATTTTCCCCAGCGGAGTCGCCAGTTTCTGTTGAAGGAAAATCTCCCTGTGGACAGGTAGATCTCCTCTTGAGAGATAGACTCTTAACTCTTAAAACAAAAGACGCTTAATGTGGACACTGACTTCCTTTCAGATCTATACAAACTAATGTAGGAGGAGGAAGGATAAAAGAAGTACCTTTTACTGGCGTTTGTCCCTGCATGCTCCGAGTTGAGCTCCAATCTTTCGCTCCTCGATGAGCCCTGTAGACAAACAATAGTACAACCACTTCCTACTCTATTGATATTAGCTTGAAATAGATCTATCTATCAGAGACAAGTTCATGTGAGATTAAACACAAACTAGAAAGAAACAGGCCAAGCTTGTCATATTGATGAGAACAATGACAAAAGTAACTTACAACCGTAGATGCGAATGAAACTATTACACCCATCACTAATAGTGCTTCCTTGTAGATTATACATAGTTCCAATCCAAACTCCCTTCAACAACACCATTTCTCCTTGAACCATCCAGCATGTTTCTTTTTCAAATATTATTTGTACCCCTACATTGTCCATTTTTCTTAGATAAATCAAATTTTTGGCCAATCCTGGGATGTGCAGAACACCAAGCAATTTTCTAATCCTTCCATTTATGAGCCTCAACTTGACTTTTCCTCATCCTATGATTCCGGTTGTTTAGTCATCAGCTAGGAAAACATTACCTCCATCATACCTTTCATATTCACAGAACCACTCCCTCTGGGGAGTCATATGAAAGGATGCACCTAAGTCAACCAACCATGCCTCATGATCTGCATGTGTGCTTTAAGAAGTCAAGTACATATCCCCTCCTTCTTTTGAGGTCTTTTCTTCTGTAGAGGGAGCACCTTCATATCCCTTCACTTTCTCAACGCTTTTGGATCTACATTACTTCTTGAAGTGCCCTTCTTTTCCAAATCTCCAACATACCTTTACAAAATTTCCGGGAGAATTAGATCTACCCTTAGACTTAGATCTCCCATTTGAAGACTTAGATCTATTTCTATCTTGGGAGCGTCCTCTTGCAAATAATGCATCTATGCTATGTCCTTCCATGTTCTTCTGTCTCATCTCCTCTAACAACAAGGATGAGACCACATCATCAAAACTCAAGGTAGTTGTATTACTACCTATGGCCACAACCAGACTATCCCACGAGTCTTGTAAAGAGCACAATAAACTAATACACTTATCTTCATATGAAATTTTAATCTCAACAGATAAAAAATGACTTACCACAATATTGAAGGAATTCAGATGCTCTGTCATTGAATCTCCATTTCTCATCCTCAGGTTATATAGATTTTTTCGCAGGAACAATTTATTTACTAGGGACTTAGACTGATACAAGTTCCCCAACGTATCCCATAACTCGGCTGTAGCTTCCCCTGACATATTCATTAATAATGAATCTAAGAGACACAATCGAATTATGCTCTTTGCCTTCCAATCCAAATTTTTCCAATCATCTGTTGATGTTCCTATAGGTGCAATACCTGGATCCACTGCGACCCACTGATTTCTATCTACCAACAGATCTTCCATCTTGAGCTTCCACAACTCAAAACTTTGCCCATTAAATTTCGTGATCTTTATTTTCAAACTTCTCGTCATTTCTCTTCACCCGAAGAATCAATACCATAGATCTCCCACTGTAACAAGGCTTATCATAGTCCCGAGCCAAACCCCTGACCACAAAGGCATCCTCCTGAAGCTAATAATTTCTCTGATACCAAATGCGTATTTTAACCTTGTACAATATTTTACTGCAAACAAATTTTCAATAAAAGAACATAAAAGATATAATGGAAAATACAAACATTACATAGAGATTTTTCCCGTGGAAACCCAAACCGGGAAAACCAACATATTCTATATTCATTCACTTGATACATTGTTTACAATACAATATACATATAGGAGCTAGCGGCATACAAAATCCTAATCCAATGACCTAGATTAGTCAACAACCCTAATTCCTTATCTAGAAATAGAAAACCGTCGGAGAAAAACCATGTGTTGAAAAAACCACCCATAAATGGATACGGAAACCGAGGAATTTTTTTTTGGGGGTGCTGCCCCCGAACCCTTGCACAACGGGGATCCGCCCCCCTGGTACCCCCTGTTATCCCCCTACGTGCCTTCTAGTCGTGCAAAGAGTATAATAGATATCCAACAAGATTAATCACTACTTGATTATGAATTAATTTTTTTTGTTTAGTCTCTTGAATCTTAAAGTCCATCAGACCAAATCTTATTAATTAATCCAATCCAACGCTATTAGTTACTTTATGAGAGCTTTAGTTTGTTGTTGTCCCTTTCTTTCCTTTCTCTAATATACTTTCTTTTCCTTTTTGGGTGGAAATAGGTTATGCTCCATCACTTTTCATGTAGTCATTCCAAAAATTTAAATAATTCACAAAATATAAATAATTCTTATACAAATTAGTAACACACATTTATTTGAGATGATCTGCTGCACACAAGTTAATGAAAGAGATTATCAAATAATGTATATATATTGATATTAATATTTAAAGGGATACAAGTTATTGTAGTTGTCAATTTCGTTTATTTTTTTCCAATATACAATTGGATGTCATATCAGACTTTACTCCGAGAGGAATAAAGGAGTGTTGATAAGATTGATGCGAGCCCTTGAATCCTTGCATAACGCCATACAATGTATTATGTGTTGAAGTGTTCTTCATAGGGTACCCACATCCGATGAGTAGATCATCTCGCTGTCTGTACACATATATCTTCTTGATTTTTACTGTTGTATACTCCATGATTTCCTTTGAAGAGAGAGTTGAGGTTGTATGATAATGCCCCTTACCTACACATAGTTAATGCCCCTTATCCAATTATTTATTAT
Organism: Picea engelmannii; assembly: GCA_009831015.1. Taxonomy (NCBI): domain Eukaryota; kingdom Viridiplantae; phylum Streptophyta; class Pinopsida; order Pinales; family Pinaceae; genus Picea; species Picea engelmannii. Next base: position 616,400 of record ML777479.1, read on the forward strand.
TTTATCCTTTCGTATTTATTATCTTATCTTATCCCTTATTAATATCTTATCCTTATATTAAATGTCCTATCCCTTCCCGAATACGTAAGTCTTTAACA
>ML777479.1:617908-633572 GCA_009831015.1 Picea engelmannii
CACACACACACACACACACACACACACACACACACACACACACACACACACACACACACACACATTTTAATTATTTTTACGTGTTGACCAAATCAATATGTAGATTATGAAGAGAAAATGTGAGAAAAGTGTATTTGCGTTGCCACTTTGCATTTGTACATTAATAGGTATTAATTTATGACATAAAATAAAGATGCAAAAGAAATTAAAATGAAGAGAAGAGATAAAAAGATAAGAGTAATTTACTTAATAGATATTATTTTATTGGTTATAAATAGATAAATTATTTTTATTGGGGGAAGTTTGATGCGAGGAGAAGAGAGATTTATTGACCATTGGCTAGGGTGGGTCATAATCAAAATATGGGGTTTCCGTAGTTTATTTTTCCCTTTGACGAATGTATGATGTCACCCACATGCCGATCTAGCACCCTCTTATCTAATTTGATGGATGACGAGGAGGAGCTGGTGGATTTTATGAAAGACCCACTTCAGGGAATAAATATTTGGTCCCTACCGGTCACTTTTGACACCTTGAGTCGTGATGATCGCTCTGTTGAGGTATACCTCGCACGTACCTCCCTTCCACTCTCCTTGAATGTACCTAGATGTGTGATCTCCCCTACTTCTGGAACGAGTGCCACTTCCCCTCCTCATGGTGATGGGACAACCTTTCATCAGCCCTAAGGTGATCTTAATTGCCCACATAAGTCGTCAACTTGTGCATAGTTTGTCGAATATAATCCAACCTGCCTTGAGAATGATCGATTTTCACTTCCTACAAACCCTCATGATGTTGTTGTCATTGCGGATCTCCAATACTTGCCACCTGCAACCTCAAATTTTTTGGTGTCAATTTCCACATTGACAGATGGATTTTATTGCAACTTTCTATCTGAAGACCTATTCCATGGGAACCTCCAGAGATCTTTGTCCACAACAACCTATGTGCCCACATTTTCTGACACAAAGGTCAAGACAAAGCCTAAACAATGTCTTAAGTGGAAGGCATATATCTCTAGTCTTGTTCTTAATGAAGGCACCGATCTTAACAAAATTGCCAATATGCAACAAGAAACTCTAGTTGGTCGTTTTGCTCGTAAACAACAGTTAGAAAACACCCCCCAGAGATGGTCTCATAGAATTTATCTCCAGTATTGAGGTACAAACTAAAAAGTCTAGTTCTCACAAAGTGTTGGATGGATTGGAACTTTCGTTCTGCAATAGACACCGACAAAATCCTATTTGGCCACTGTTCTTTCAGAGCTCGAGCCCTTTTATTGAAACAATGGACGATTGAAATTGATGCAACCACAGAATGAATGGAATTCACCTCGGTATGTGTTTGTTTCCTAGGCCTCCCCTTCATTTTCTGGTTTGATGAGGTGTTCAGGGAAATTGGAAACTCTATTGGTTTCTTCTATGAATCCGACCGCTCCTTTCTTTCCTCCAAATATATGGGTATTGCTAGAATTATGGTGGGGCTTAAGCTCTCTGAAGGACCGACAATGAATATCTCCATACACTTCAATGGCTCTTCCATAAATCAGACCCTAGACTACAAAGGCATTCCCTTTAAGTGTGGGTGATGCCATATCTATGGCCATATAACAAGCAATTGTACAAAAGTAAAGAATTGACTTCACTAGATTAGAAGGATCTCAAGAGCTTGGAAGCGGTAAAAAAAAGTTCCCAGGGAGATCAAAAGGGCGATTATCCATGACGACACACCTCTCTTGTCAAGCCTTTGGATCCCCTAGTTTAGGCAAACACACTTGAACCTAATTCCACCTTAACGCCTACAGAGGACCAACCAGGTAATACTTCTTCTCTTCCCCCTAGTCACCACTCAGATTTAAATGTTTTTCATCTAGTGGGTTATAACAATCCTCAAAAATAGGGGGGATTTCAGAAACCTCCTTTCTTTTGAGGCTATCAAGATTATCTGGCTCTCATGTTGACCCATTAATTCCCATTATCCCCCCCCCTTGACCGCTTTGTCTGCCACCCACGCCCCCTCCCTGCCCCCAAAGTATAACCTCTGCTCCCTCTCCCACCCCTAATCCCTATCCTTTCAGGGGCTAATGGGAGGTCTGGGGACTATTGGGGACCTGGACCAAAAACCCTCTCATAGGGGCTAAAATTCATTCATCTCATTAACTAGAAAATAAGCTTCTTTTGAAGTTCATGTTGACATACAAAAATATCTCATTGGGGCCCTTAGAGCATCATCCCCCAGACATGTTGCAAAATGATTATTTTTTCTCGTAATTATCGCGAGTTGGCCAACCCCACAAAGAAGTTAGCCATAAAGCAACTCATCGACCTACATTGTCCTCTATTCTCATCTTACAATAATATGTGATCATCATATCCAAGGTTGTGGAATCCTTCTCTACTTATTTTCCAGATTCATACTTGCTTTCTCTAGACATGAATGGAAAATCTGGCGGTCTCCTCACTGGATGGAGGAAAAGCTCTCTAAAATTACTCAACTCCTAGGTGTAACATCCCCAACATCCAATTGGACTATGCCACATAATTTTTTCTGAACTGTATACAAATTAAAACATATACACACAGAAACTCTTGCAGAACTTTATATATAAAACTTAAAACAAACAAATACATTCTGCAAATGTACAGATTCATATAGAATAATGATAAAAATACACATGCAACACACATAGGAAAAACCCATAAAAATAAACACATACTAATAGTGAAACATGTAATTTAACACACAATTGACACTTATCTTGGTAAAAATATCACCAACTGCGTGCATACCTTCCATGAACCTCCCAGCCTTAGACCATGCTGCTCATCACTCTCAGTAGCGGGTCACCCCTGAGCTAGGGATAAACTCCACCCGGGTAAAGGGATTCCTAACCATATTGATGTATCTCAGACAACAGGAAGGATTCCATCACAGGTTCCAACTCAAACTAACAGCCTAAGGTCCCTCATTCCCCACATGCCTGTCCCACCCCATGAAGTGTGCCCCTTCTCTGCTCAACAGTCCTTCAGCTGCCCCACTTCCTTTTCGGGCTTCAACAACAGGCCAGACAAGAAGTCTCAGAGCCTTGTAGCTGCAGTATAGCAACTTCGAGAATCAATTCCCAACAATTCTCTCACCTATAGAGATTTTATCATGGACCTGACAACCTGCCTCTTCAATCTCCCACGGGCCTAACAACCTGCTTCTTCAGTCCAGCCCCTAAACTAACTAGATATAGGTATGGGTACTAGTACGGGTATGGGTATGGGTACAAGTACAGTGATAGTAACAGAAAGGTATAGATGACATCTGAATGAGTGAGTGAATGATGATGGAATGATAGGAAAATGAACTAAGTCCAAGCTATATGTATGCATGTCCCCAACTTCACACTTGTCATGTTGAGAGCTACTTTGGCCCACTTGTCCCCATCCTTAGAACTTAGGATAAACTAATTATCCATACTTTATACTTTAAGGAATATTAATATAATATTCCTTTTTGGCTTAAGCTCCCTAGCTTAGCCCCTTATCCTTAAATTTTAGCCCCCCCCCTTTCCCTAACTAGTGGAGTTTAGTCCCCCATACTCTTTTATCGTGGTCGATCTATGCGCAACGATGTATTATATTAAAGATAAGACATACACAAAAATAGGCTCACCGGCCTTTAGCATTTATGCTCTCCGACATAATTCAATACATAAACCCCCTAGCTTATAATAAATGGTTCGCCAGCCTATACAACACAACATATACACGAAGGCTCACTAGCCTCAAAATAATGTGCACTTAAGTTTGTTGCATGCGGTATCCTGGAATGTGCACACTTCATCATTTTAGTGCGCAGTACATGTGCAAACTATACCATGGAAGGTGCATACAAAAATGATATCAAACAACTCACCAACTTAAGTACATTTGCATTTACATTTACAGTTGGGGTTTGGCCTAGGGGTATTACACTAGGCTATGCCATCAGTTATGGGAACACATTTCTTTTCCAGGGAGCTAAAATTTGACTTCATTTTCATTAATAATTACATGCCATACTCGGACATAAAGGAATTCTCACAAAATTTATTCCTTTTCTCTTTGATTGTTCAGGATCATGTCCTCATTGGAGGGGACCTAAATTTCACTTTGGGAGACCGTCCAATTCGGGMTTCTTCATCTCACAGTGAATCTCTTTCTGAATTTTTTTATACAAAATTTGGGGGAGGATTGTTTATTCGACATTCAACCCACAAAATACACTCCCACATGGAGAAACATGCACTCATGGGATGATAGGGTCACAAAACGTCTAGAAATATTTCTCCTGTCAGAACCCCTTTTACTTGGAAATATATGTGCCATACAGTGGGTGGCCTCTGTTGGGGTTTCTAATGACAAACCTATCATTTTGGAGTTAGCCCAAAGGGGGGGAGAACCCCAATCCTTTCATTTTCGATCCTCAGTGGCTCGGATATCAGTCATACATTGAATCCATCAAAGGMAGTTGGTCCCCCTATAATCCACACCTTCCAGATTCCCTTACCATCCAATTCATGATAAATATAAAAAAGGCAAAAGAGATATCCATCTCTTGAATTAAGGAGAGAAAGCAAATGGAGGCCAGATCTCTAATTGAAATTGAAGAAAAGAGGTTTTTGAGCCTCCCTCGACTGAGATGAAAGAGGATTACAAGCTCCTATACCTTAACAGAAGGAAAATTCTATTGAATAAAAAAAAATAATGAATATTGAGGAGTAGAGCCCTCCGGTTACAAGCTGGGGATGAAAAAACCAAGTTCTTCCACCATTTTGAAAATGGAAAAATTTCCAATACTATTTGGTCTATTGATAGATTGGATGGCTCTAAAGCTACTTCATTTGAGGACATAGCCTAGGAAGGAATAACACATTTTGAATCCCTATTCAAAGCTAACTCCAGGGATAATATCAACTTTATTATTAGGGTTGCAAGTATCTTCCCTAAGTTCATAAACCTAGAAGATAATAATAGCCTTATGGAGGACATCTCCATGCAGGAACTCAAGAATACACTCCACGGTTTTCAGAAAGATAAAAGCCTAGGTTCAGATGGTTTCTCAATTGAGTTCTACACAAGATGCTTCGAGTTCATTGCATAAGATCTCATGAACCTGGTGGAATACACCAGGTTACAAGGCAGATACATGTCCCCTTCAATGCCACCTTCAAAGCTCTCATTCCAAAAGTGGACAATCCAACAAAATTTGATAAATTCAGACCCATCTCCCTCTGCAACAACAACTACAAGATTATATCCAAGATAATTGCGAACATAATAAAATACTACCTGAGTGATAATATATCTACAAAGCAATTTGGGTTTCTACAGGGAAGGAAAATTCACTAGGCAATTGACATTGCTCAGCAAGGTCTACATTCTAAGAGGCAAAGGGCCATCACCTTCAAAGTGGACCTCTCTAAAGCTTTTGACAGGGTTAGTTGGATTTATATCAGATTGCTTGATTCACATGGGTTTTTCCCCCTCCTTCGTTTCTTAGGTTATGAATTGCATTTCAACCACCTCTTTTATTATTCTTATAAATGGCTTGGTAACCTCTTTCTTCTGGGATAAATGCAAGCTTAGACAAGGATGTCCACTATCCCCACTTCTATTTTTCTTGTTAGCGGAAAGCCTCAGACGATTGATTCATAAAGAATCTGCCTAAACCAAATTTATGAAATGTATTCATATCAACACAGATTGTACTCTAACTCATCTCCTTTTTGTTGATGACATTATCATATTCTATGAAGGAAATCTCTCCTTCATAGTCAAGCTCAAGGAGACCATTCAATCTTTCTGCACTGTTACGGGCATGGAAGTCAATATTGAGAAATCAACTTTATATAATTGGGGATTGATGGGCCTCGAGAATCATCACATCTCAATAATTCTTGGCACTATGGCCAAGATCAATAATGATGGCATGAAATATCTAGGTTTCAACCTCAAAGTGAACAATTATTGTTGGATCCATTGGTTTATGATTTAGTGGTTGGGATAGAGAATCACCATGAAAATAATTTGAGTTCAAAGCATGGTCGGTGTAGATCCCTGTGTATGTGTGTGTGAGAGAATGTATTTCACCTACCAAAGTTGGTTCCTCTATGTCAACAAAGGGGATGAACACATGTCCAACAAGCCAAATTGGTTTAATTGGACATTAGTACGATACTTTATAATTTATATATTTTCAAGGAAAACCTCATAGGAACCCCTGCCACCCCCTTCTTTAAAATATTTGGATGTAGGGTGGCTCAACCACCACCCATGCAATATGGGTCAGTAACCTAGCATGACTTAGGTAGACTCAGACCTCAGTCGAACTAGAAGTGACAACCTCGTAGCAAACTCTACCTTGAAACAATTCGTTCAAACCGATTACCCTATTTGTTTAGGCTTCATTTATCACACACACACAAAATCAAAACCTCATGAGATTCCCCCTCTTCCCAAAATATTTGGATGGAAGGTGGCTCAACCACCAACCACAAAATCCAATGGTAACCTCAAGGGATTCGACTAGGTGTTAACATGTGACCTATGGCCTCCCTATTGGAAACATGCCTCAGGCGAATGGTTCAACCAATTGAGCTAACCCTTGTGGCTTACTTGTGTGTGTGTGTGTGTGTGTGTATTTACAAGTAAAAACTTGTAGGGAAACTAGGTATGTGTGTGTGTATTTCCATGGAAAATGTCATAAGGAAAACCGTCCAAGTCCTTCCTCACATTTTGTCAATGGTACTTGAGGTAAATGCCACCAAAATATAACATGTACTCTTAATGCACATGGACTCTACCAAACTTCGACATAGGACCTTGCAATGATCTTCATCTTGAAATTGGTTGGTTCAAACTAATTGAACTAACCCGACTATATACATATATACACACATATCTTCATTTAATTTTCTCCTTTATATTATGGATAATTTTTTTTTTATGGTGCTTGACCTGGTAGAGGCATTGAGTGAGACACACAACATAGGTACCCAACCACGGGGATCAACCTTGAGACCTTAATTATGAATCTCAAAACACTTAATCACTTGAGCTAGCCCACCAAAATATATATGGATTTGTTAGTATTAGTTTATTTGAATGTCATTTGTCAACTCAACGTTGAACACAAACATTACATATTTAACTAATATGGGGTTGTAAAATGTGCTTTTCAATGCAATACATACATACATACATACATACATACATACATACATACATACATACATACATACATACATACATACATACACACATATATATATATATATATATATAATTACAAAACTTTTAATTCTTTTTACGCGTTGACCAAATTAATATGTAAATTATGAAGAGAAAGTGTGAGAAAAATGTATTTGTTTTGTAACTTCGCATTTGTATATGAGTAGGTATTAGTTTATAACATAAAATGATCCAGCTGGATATCGGTGGCCACCTACCATTTCCAACTGGCTCAAAACAATTTTCTGGCAATTTTGGTAATTTACTATTTTTAGCAGTTTTTAACATCCGGGGCCATTTTGAGGGCCCATATGAAGGTTTTTTTGGGATAGATCTTCTCAGTGATAGACAAATGCTTTGATTGAGCCCCCTATATTAATCGCCTCAACGATACCTTTCCAACGAGCTATCGTGCACCCCAAACGAAGATCATATGCTAAAGTTATGCCCCCGGGAAGTTGACACACCAAACTACCCAAAACGGGGTCCACACAATTGTTGGCTTTTCATCTTCCGGAGTTAGGGTTTTGGATTTTATTTATGATAAAAAGGCCTTTGGAGCCTCATTGTAAAATCATGTTCTTTCAAATGCGAGTAGTGGACACATCTCTTCTCAGAGATATGCTGCCACCATTCTAGCGAGTCTTTCACTCTGTATTTTTATAGTCTTTGTACATTTTCGCTCATTAATAGAAAATTGTGTATTATTGTATCACTGTGTTTATGGTTTCATCTATGATACATTTAAGTTATATTATTGGATATCCGAGATATCTCTATACATTTCTTTATTATATCTCCACTCTCATTTCATGCTGAAAATAATCCGGATCATAAAATAAAGATGTGAAAGAAATTAAAATGAAGAGAAGAGATAAAAATATAAGAGTAATTCAATTAATAGATAATATTTTATTGGTTATAAATAGATATATTATTTTTATTGAGAGGATTTTGATGTGAGGAGAAGAGAGATTGATATTCCATTGGCTAGGGTCAGTCATAATCCAAATCTAGGGTTTCCATAGGTTTTTTTCCCTCTTAATAATGTATGACGTCACCCACGTGCAGATCTAGTACCATCTTATCTAATTTGATGGATGAGGAGGAGGAGCTGGCAGATTTTACGAAAGACCCACTTCATGGAATAAATGTTTCGTCCTTGCCGATCACTTTGGACGCCTCGAGTCGTGTTGATCTCTCCGTTGAGGTCTACCTCGCATGTACCTCCCTTCCACCCTCTTTGAATGTCCCGAGATGTGCGATCTCCCCTACTTCTAGAAAGAGTGCCACTTCCCCTCCTCATGGCAATGGGACAAACTTTCTTCATCCCTCAAGTGATCTTAATTGCCCACATCAGTCGTCAACTTGTGCATAGTCTGTCGAATCTAATCCAACCTCCCTTGAGAATGGTCGATTTGCACTTCCCACAAATCCTCATGATATTTTTGTCGCTGTGGATCTCTAGTTCCTGCCACCTAAAACCTCTAATTTATTGGTGTCAATCTCCACATCGACAGATGGATTTATTTGTAACTTTCTCTCTCAAGACCTATTCAATGGGAACTTCCCGAGATCTTTGTCCTCAACAACCTCTGTGCCCACATTTCCTGTAACAAAGGTCAATACGAAGCCTAGGCAATGTCTTAAGTGGAAGGTATGTATCACTAGTCTAGTTCTTGGTGAAGGCATCAATCTTAACAAAATTTCCAATATGCAACAAGAAACCCTAGTTGGTTGTTTCTCTTGTAAACAACTGTTAGAAAACACCCTCCAGAGATGGCCTCATAGACTTTCTCTCCAGTCTTGTGGTACAAACTAAAAATTCTAGTTCTCACAAAGTGTTGGATGGATTGGACCTTTCATTCGACAATAGTCACCGAAAAAATCCTAATTGGTCATTGGTATTTTAGATCTCAAGCCCTTTTCTTGAAATCATGGATGATTGAAATTGATGCAACCATAAATGAATGGAATTCACCCCGGTATGGGTCTTCCTCCCAGGCCTCCCCTTCATCTTCTGGTTTGATTAGGTGTTCAAGGAAATTGGAAACTCTGTTGGTTTCTTCTATGAAGCCGACCGCTCCTTTCTTTCCTCCAAATATATGGGTATGGCTAGAATTCTAGTGGGGCTCAAGCTCTCTAAAGGACTAACAAAGAGTATCTCCATACACTTCAATGGCTCCACCATAAATCAGACCCTAGACTACGAAGGCATTCCCTTTAAGTGAGGGTGATGCCATATCTATGGCCATATAGCAAGGGATTGTACAAAAGCAGAGAATTGACTTCACTATGTCAGAAGGATCTCAATAGCTTGGAAGCGATAATTTTTTTTTCTCAAGGAGATCATAAGAGGAATTATCCATGGTGGCACACCTCTCCTATCAAGCCTTTGGATCCCCCACTTTAGGAAAACACACTTGCACCTCTTTCCACCTTCGTTCCTAAAGAGGAACAACCAGGTAATACTTTTTCTCTTCCCCCTAATCACCACTCAGATTTAAATGTTTTTCATCTAGTGGGTCAAAAAAATCCTCAAAAACTGGGGGAATTTCAAAAAATTCCTTTCTTTTGGGGTTGTAAGGACTATATGGTCCTCATGTTGACCCATTAATTCCCATTATCCCCTCCCCCCATTGAACACTCTTTCTGCCACCCACACCCCCTCCCTCCCCCCAAAGTACAACCTCTGCTCTCTCTTGCACCCCTAATCCTTATCCTTTTAGGGGCTGATGGGAGGTCTGGGGACTATTGGGGACCTAAACCAAAAACCCTCTCATAGGGGATGAAATTGATTCATCTCATTAACTTAACAACAAGTTTCTTATGAAGTTCATGCTTGCATACAAAAATCTCTCGTTGGGGCCCTTAGAGCATCATCCCCTAGACATGTTGCAAAATGATTATTCTTTCTCATAATTATCGCGAGTTGGCCAACCCCGCAAAGAAGTTAGCAATAAAGCAACTCATCAACCTACATTGTCACTCTATTCTCCTCTTACAAGAATTTGTGATCATCAGATCCAAGGCCGTGGAATCCTTCTCTGCATATTTTTCTAGATTGGGACTTCCTTTCTCTAGACGCCAATGGAAAATCTGGTGGTCTCCTCACTGGATGGAGGAAAAACTCTCTGAAATTACTCAACTCATGGGCTATGCCATTAGTTATGGGAACTCATTTATTTTCCAGGGAGCTAAATTTTGACTTCCTTTGTATTAATATCTATGACCCATATTCAGATAGAAAGGAATTATGGCAAAATTTCTTCGTTTCCTCTTTGATTTTTCAGGATCATGTACTCATTGGAGGGGACCTAAATTTCACTTTGGGAGACCTTGGCTGCTGAACCGAGGCTACTGAAATGATATTTCTTTGGATATTGGCTACTGATGAGAGCACCTATGAGTAGTAGAGGTAATAAAAACTATCTCTTTTCAATTCTGTGAGGGCTAGAATCTATTGTTGAGGGTCAGAATCTGTCTAAAAGTAAATTCCCCTCTCTTGACATGTTAAGAGAACGCTAGTGTTAGGATGCCAGGTTATGGATGGTAGAATCAATCAATCGATCCATCCCTTCCATTGATTGTTGGATCCATTAAGTCAACTAGGTGATGGCCAGATCCATATCCATGTGTTAGGATTGTAGGAAGTAAGGTGGTTAGATGGTGTATGTATAGAATGCTAGATCAAGAAATATAATTGTCAGTGTTTGGGGCTAGATCAATCCCTATTGTTGAGGCCCAAAATCAGTCACTCTTCTATGGAGGGGATAACCTTTCGCTAACACAATTTTGGGTTCTTCATCTTACAGTGACCCTCTTTCTGAATTTTTTCGCACAGAAGTTGGAGGAGGCTGGTTTATTCGACATTCAATCCAGAAAATACACTCCTACATGAAGAAACATGCGCTCAGAGGATGATAGGGTCACAAAACGTCTAGATAGATTTCTCCTGTCGGAACCCCTATTACTTGGAAATATACATGCTCGACAGTGGGTGGCCTCTGGTGGGGTTTCTAATGACAAACCTATCATTTTGGAGCTAGACCAAACGGGGGGGGGGGGGGGGGGACTCCATTCCTTTAAATTTCAATTCTCAATGGCTCAAATCTCAGTCATACATTAAATCCATCAAAGGCAGTTGGTCCCCCGACAATCCACACCTTCCAAAATCCCTTGGCATACAATTTATGGTAAATCTAAAAAGGGAAAAAGAGATATCCATCTCTTGGAATAAGGAGATAAAGAAAATGGAGGCTAGCTCTCTAATTGAAATTGAAGAAAAGATGAAGGTATTGCAAGAAAAAGAGGTTTTTGAGCCTCCCTTGACTGAGATGAAAGAGGAGTACAATCTCCTAGACCTTAACAAAAGGAAAATTCTATTGAATAAATAAAAAGAATGAAGTTTGAGGAGTAGAGCCCTCCGATTACAAGTTGGGGATGAAACACCAAGTTCTTCCACCATTTTGAAAATGGTAGAAAAATTTCCAATACTATTTGGTCTATTGGTAGATTGGATGGCTCTAAAGCTACTTCATTTGAGGAAATAGCCCAGGAAGGACTAACACATTTTGAATCCCTATTCAAAGCTGACTCCAGGGCTAATATCAACTCTATTATTAGGGTTGCAAGTCTCTTCCCTAAGTTCATAAACCTAGAAGATAATAATAAACTTATGGAGGAGATATCCATGGAAGAACTCAATAATACACTCCACAATTTTCAGAAGGATAAAATCCCAAGTCCAGATGGTTTCTCAATTGAGTTCTACACAAGATGCTTTGAGTTCATTGGAGAAGATCTCCTGAACTTGGTGGAATACACCATGACTACAAGGAAGATTCATGCCCCCTTCAATGTCACCTTCAAAGATCTCATTCCAAAAGTGGAGAATCCAAAAAAATTTGATAAATTTAGACCCATCTCCCTCTGAAACAACATCTACAAGATTATATCAAAGATAATTGCCAACATAATAAAAGACTATCTGAGTGATAATATATCCACAGAGCAATTTGGGTTTCTACAGGGAAGGAAAATTCACCATGCAATTGACATTGCTAAGGAAGATCTACATTTTATACATTCTAAGAGGAAAAGGGTCATCACCTTCATAGTGGACCTCTCTAAAGATTTTGACAGGGTCAATTGGCTTTATATTAGATTGCTCCTAATTCACATGGTTTTTCCCCCTCCTTTCTTTCCTAGGTTATGAATTGCATTTCAACCACCTCTTTTTCTATTCTTATAAATGGCACGTTAACCTCTTTCTTCAGGGTTGAACACGAGATTATACAAGGATGTCCATTATCCCCACTTCTATTTTTGTTGGTAGTAGAAAGCCTTAGATGATTGATTCATAAAGAATCTGACTCAACCAAATTTATGAACTATATTCATATCAACACAAATTGTACTCTAACTCATCTCTTTTTTGTTGATGACATTCTCATATTCTGTGAAGGAAATCTCTCCTTCATAGTCAAGCTCAAGGAGATCATTCAATCTTTCTACACTATTACGGGCATGCAAGTCAATATGGAGAAATCGTATTTATATACTTGGGGATTGATGGACCTAGAGAATCATCACATCTCAAGAATTCTTGGCACTCAGGCCAAGATCAATAATGATGGCATGAAATATCTGGGTTTCACCCTCAATGTGAACAATTATTACAAAAATAATTAGCAATGGTTGTGTGCAAAAGTGGAAAAGAGACTACACTCATGGCACAACATATGTCTCTCTAGAGTGGGTGGGTTGGTGCTGATAAAATTGGTTTTGAAGCTGTCCCGATTTTCTGGACCTCTCTAGCTTGTGTACCAAAAGGTGTCCTCAGAAGAATCAACCAACTCTCATAATGTTTTTATAGTCGGGCTCTAGAGAGAAAAAATCCCTAGTCTTAGCCTCCTAGAAGCGAATCTCAATACCAAAATCTTATGGGGGATGGCGATGAAAAACATTCACCTCTTCACACAAGCTTTGGTGGACAAAAATGTTTGGGGGTTCATCGCAAGCGCTAGCCTTAGGTCACGCATCCTTAAGGAAAAATATTTTCCTTTGGAATTTGTCATTGAATGGATCAGAAGGCAACAAAAATCCTCCAAAAGCGATTCCATGGTTTGGAAAGCGACTGTCAACACTTTCTTCCATATTCGTGACTGGTTAATCTGGAAAATTGATAATGGTGCTGATATTCTTATAGGAAAATATCCCTTGATTGAATGCAAAGGAAGGAATATTCTCATGAATCCAGTTATTCAAACTTTAAACAATGAAGGAATTTATTATCTACAACAAGTTTCTCCACCAAGATTTTTTGATAGACACTACTCGTTGGATCAATTGGAAAGAGATCGATCTTGATGTATCACATGCTCTAGCCTGGATAGAATACACAAATTCCCTATTCTTCTCCCTAGTCCACCTTTCTGATTAAATGAATTCCTTAATTTGGTCTTTTAATTCCTTGTGGGGATATGCACCCAATCATTGACATACAACTCTGATCCTTGAGCACATTGATGATCCATCCCTCTGGTGGAGGCAAATTCTTCGGAAAATGAAGTGTCCAACAAAATAAAAAATCTTTATGTGGCTCCTTCTTACGCATAGAGCTCCAACTTGGGGAAATATTCAAGAAAGGAATTTTGTAGGCCCTAGCTGTTGTGCTCTTTACAAGCAAGAAAATGAATCAAGCCAACATCTTTTTCTTCACTGCTCCTTCTCCCATGCGGTTTGGAATGATCTTCATATATCTCTTGGATATCTCACACAATGGACAAGGAATTCAATAGAAAAAGCTATGCAGACTTGACTCGACTCATCGAATATCGCTCCCATAAAATCCATTCCTCTTATGTTGGCCCGGGGCATCTGGCTAGCCATGAACCATGCCATATTTAATGGATTAGATCCCTCCTCCTACTGATGTGCTATATCTTCTTTGGATATCTTGGAATATTTCTGACACTAGTACATATGACCAAATTTGTGACGGTTTTTCATTGATATTGCCACACTTCTTCGTTGCAATTTCCAAGAAAGCCGAGTTTTTTTTTCGTCGGAATAATTTCGTCGCTCTATCGATGATCTAGGTGTGCGTGGAAACATTGATGAAATTATCTCTCCACGTGTAGCTACCTTCAAGTTCGGTTAACCCTTTGCATCATCGCAATTCCGACGAAACCTCGTCGCAAATAGAACGAACAACCGTGGCAATTACAATGAAAGTTAGTCGCAATTGCGACAAATTTTTTTGACAAGTCAAAAACTTACGATGCAGATGTTGTATGTGCGACGAAAAACCATGGCAACTTGCGACGAATACCCGTGGCAATATCGACGACATTGATTCATCAAGACCAAAGTTACGATAAAGATGTTATATGTGTGATGAAAACTTGTGGCAACTTGCGACGAAAGTTCGTCGCTATTGCCATGGTGGTCAAAATGCAATTTTTTTCCGACGAACTATCGTCGATATTGCGACGATGGCATTAAGTTTTAAAAAAAAAATTACACGAGATATGGTATTACCATATTACATTGTAATCTGGCATACCATATTACAATATAATATGGTAATCCCATATTACATTGTAATATGGCATTACAATGTAATATGGGATTACCATATTATATTGTAATATGGTAATGCCATATTAACCCACAATTAATTGCAAGCCAACATGAAGAAATATGAGCTTGGAAAAAAATTATTGTTTTGTATGGATTTTGTAGTTAGAGGATGTGAATTTTGTATTGACCTAAGAAATATAAAATTTCTTGTAAATTGGTTGATCCAAGATAATTTAATTGAACCAAGGTAATTCATGGGGTTAGCAAATTATTTAGGAATGAAATGTCTCTTCAATGCACATTAGAAAATGCAAGTATAACCTTTCAATTCATTGCAATTGAAAACCAAGTAACTGAAGCTTTGACATGAAAGAATTGTAATTCATCAATATTAAATCTAATGAAACTTGAAATTTCATTTGAAATCAAAGAAAATTTCACATGATGCATAATGGTGGAACCTTTGATACAAAGAAGGAGTTGGATAACATAACACTTGAAACTTTTGTTGGTGCAATCATAATATACCCCAAATAAGATAAGGAATTGTACATCATAATTTAGGCATTGAAGTATGATAAATATATACATTTGTTTAGGCATTGAAGTATCCTACAACATTTTGAAGTATAGGCATTGAAGTATCCCGCAACATTTTGATTTGGTAATCAAGTTGTATGATAAATATATACAAAACCACATGGTCAATTTCCTTTAAGACCTCTTTGTTTTTATTTGACCATAGCTCTAAAGTTAAACTCTTATGTACTTGAAGAATATAAGGGATTATCTACATCTAGCTCAAATTTTGGCAAATG